>JAVXUP010001420.1:0-12500 GCA_033070095.1 Escallonia herrerae | reverse complement strand
GTATGTATGTATGTATGTATGTACATACATACATATGTGTGTATGTATATATATACATATACATATGTGTATATACACATGTAAATGTATATCCATGTACATATATATGTACATGTATAACATATATATATGTACATATATATATATATATATATATATATATATATATATATATATATATATATATATATATTTTAGAAGTACTTATTTATATTCTAACCCTAGAACAATATATACATAATAAAAAAGAAAAAGAAATTAGTTCAGACATAGATGAATTATCTAATAAATTAAATAATATTAAAATAAACAAACGTAGAATTGTAAAAACACCAGAAGAATGGAAATTTTTAGTCTATGATAAGAAACTATAGTCATGTTGTAACACCCCGAAATAATTTTTCAGATTAATTTTGGGTTTTAAATAGCAATTTATTTGCTTAGCATTGATGTAGTTAGTATCGACATGTGTTTTTAGCGGCAAATAGATTTTTACTTAACGCTGATATTTTTGTTTAGCGACTTTGAGCGTCGATTAGTGTAACGGGTCATGTAAATACCGTAAAATTTTTCTAGTATATTAATCTATCATAAATAATTAATTTGGTTCTTTTCGTAACTATGAAAAGTGTTGGGTAAATTTAGAATAACAAACAACGTATAAAGGGATTTTGGTCATTATTCCTACTAGGCTTTTGCTTATATATACATACATACATACATACATATATATATATAAGATACCACGGCCAACCCTAATCCTCTTCCCACATATTCTGTAAATGGTTAAGGGAGAGATCTAGAGACAGGGAACTAAGGCAGGGAGGGAACGTGAAGAGAAGTTCTCCAGCGAAAGTTTTCGGTAAGTTTCAATTGCTTACATTCCATGCTTACATGAATATATATATATATATATATATATATATATATATATATATATACATACATACTTATGCGTGACTGATCGGGTGTAGAGTGTTTTACTTTTGGGTTAAGCCGTGATGATATGTGTTCTGTTGAGAAGATCACAGCCATAGTGGCTGTGACCGAGTGCTCGACAACAGAGATGTACAGGGGCATGAGAGAACCTAGATTTGCCATGTGATTTGTGGGTGTTATGGCTTTGTATATATGGGATTTAGAGAGATGTCGCGGGGTTTGTGGGTTAGAAAGAAGGCTGTCGTGAGTACCCATGGCTGCCGTCAACCGACGTTTGCGGAGTTGCCAGGGTACGAACATGAGGGATGTTTTTGCACTTGTGGGTTTGCAAGGAAAGAGAGCGAGATCTCTATTATCGCAGATCATGTGGATGTTTCATGTAGCTTGATTCAGATCCAGTTCGGGGAGGGACAATAACTAGTTGTAAACTTGTTTCGAGATTTAATTTTAGGTCCACGAAAAACACACATGTCGCAGCTCGTTCTTGAACATTTTAAGAGTTGTTGGAGCTATATTTTGGGGAATATGCACCACCATAGGTTGATGAAGAAGGGGCTGCTGATGAAAGGAGAGAGCAAGCAGCCACAAGAGCTAGTGCAATACGTGCATGACAGTGTTGGAGTGCATGGGTAGCTTGTGCGGGGCTGTGCACAGGAAGTGTTTCTCTTCTGTGAATGCAAACGGGTGTTATGGCATGGGATTTTGTTTATTATATGGCTTGAAGTGTGCTTTGTGAGGGTCAGTGGGTACGAGGAGTGATGTGTGTGCATGTGAGGCTCGTGAGTGAATGTGTGTGTGGGGGTGTATGTAATATGAGTCCATGTGTGTGGGTTGTGTGTGATGGTGCCGAAAATGGTTCGATGATACGTGGAGGTGCCACAAAGGATGCGGTCTGAGTTGGCTTCCAGGTAGGCAACGTGGGAGACAGCAAGGACGGCGCAAGGGCCGAGGACAAGGCTCCCCAGACAGGTCGTGAGGGCTGGCAGTGCTGCGCAGGCAGGGTGACGATGAACAGGACCGACAGTCTACAGTCCGTGATGAGGGTATGGCGTCCAGGGTCCGTAGACGGGAGTTCAAGTATATTTCTCTCACTAGAATTCCAGAGAGAATGTTCCTTTTAGAGAGAGAAAGTGAAAAGTCCAAATGAGAAAAAGATCCTTGAAAAAGCTCCAAAGTCCACTATTTATAGGCAAAAATGTGCATGTGTCATAAGTTGACATGTGTCGCCCCCTGGGAACGACACGTCACCAGGGGGCCAACGCACTGACCCTTCGTTGGACTGCCGGTTCCTAAGTTCGTGCTGCCCTGCCCTTGCAACATCTCTCTGCCTGTCTGAGGAGACTGATCATGCCGCGGTAGCATGGTCAGAGTAGCCCGTTGCCCCAGCCTCCAGTCCAAGCCCTTACTGAATCCCACAGGTCCTGGCAGCGGTGGGGAAGACCCGACGCCCAGCTGCCAGGTGGACTAGGCAAGATGCCCTTCCGAAGACCTGCTCCCATCTCGGAGTGACCCGGGGGTCATAGTCCTTAGGGGTGCCGACGCGAGCCCCCAGTGCCAGAGCACGTAGGCCAGTCACGCAGGCACCCCGGCGGAGATAGTGTCCTGGCGGAGTAGCCTATCCCGTGAGCATATAACATGATTGCAGCGCATGGGGCGCGGTTGAGTGCGGGCGACGAGGGTCGCAGAGTGATCTCCGAGCGACGAGGGTCGTTGCGTGGATGGCGCGCGACCGTGAGCGACGGTTGTCATGGCGACAGAGCGGCCACAAGTGACGGTCATCGAGACTACGGGCGACGGTCATCGCGACGAAGGGGCACGGCCGAGAGCGACGGTTGTCGCGACTATGGCGGAGTGCGGCCGCGAGCGACGGTCGTCGTGACAATGGGGTGGGGTCAAAGGTGACGGCGTCGGTGTTCAAGGCAGGTGGCCGACCCCCAAGGGAGGCCGACGCTTGGGGGAGGCCGAGCCTAGAGGGAGGCCGACCCCCCGAGGGTGGCCGACCCCCAAGGGTGGCCGACCCCTTGGGGGAGGCCGACCCTAGAGGGAGGCCGACCCCCCGAGGGTGGCCGACCCCTAGGGGTGGCCGACCCCCCAGGGTGGCCGACCCCTTGGGGGAGGCCCCTGGAGGGAGGCCGACCCCCCGAGGGTGGCCGACCCCTTGGGGTGGCCGACCCCAAAGGGAGGCCGACCCTTGGGGGAGGCCGACCCTAGAGGGAGGCCGACCCCTTGGGGTGGCCGACCCTTTGGGGTGGAAGGCACGCCGAAGTCGCTTCACGAATGGTTCACGTGACTTGAGCATGCGTTGCTTTGACCGGCCCTCGAGCGTTGAAAAGTTGACCGCTGACTGGGTGATGTGTCGTGCAAAGTGGGTCCCTTGGCGGGTCTTGGGGTGCGACCAGAATAGGGTATGAACATAAGCCCCCTGCGTGCGGCGGGCGCGGAGGGGCAACCCGAGCGGGCGTCGCATGCATAAACGATGTGGTTACAGCCCTTCTTGCTGCGGGGGCCAGGGTTCCTGGTAATGGAGCCGGCGATGACGCTAAGCCCGTGTAGCAGTTTGATTGAGTCGGCGATGGCTTCAAGGTTGTGAGCCCATCCCGTAGTTTGATTGTACCGGCGATGGCTTCAAGGTTGTGAGCCCATCCCGTAGTTGATTGTGCCGGCGATGGCTTCCAAGTTGTGAGCCCATCCCGTAGTTGATTGTGCCGGCGATGGCTTCAAGGTTGTGAGCCCATCCCGTAGTTGATTGTGCCGGCGATGGCTTCAAGGTTGTGAGCCCATCCCGTAGTTGATTGTGCCGGCGATGGCTTCCAGGTTGTGAGCCCATCCCGTAGTTGATTGTGCCGGCGATGGCTTCCAGGTTGTGAGCCCATCCCGTAGTTGATTGTGCCGGCGATGGCTTCCAGGTTGTGAGCCCATCCCGTAGTTGATTGTGCCGGCGATGGCACTAGCCCGTGCTGGCGCTCAGCCCATGCCGCAGGGAGGGGTCCTCGTGCAGGAGCACTACGAGCGGAGCCTCCAGAATGCCGCACACTCTAGAGAGTGGGTTGAAGGTCTTCCATGCCCATGGCGGGGGCGCATGGTGTGGTGAACGGGTGTTATGCCCGGAGGCTTGTAACATGGTCGTGGTGCATGGACATGGCGACGATTGTCGCGGGGACAATACATGGTGCTGGAGCACATGTCATGAAAGTGGTGGGGCGACGAACGTCGCGAAGCAATACTTTGTGCCGGGGCACATGTGATAAGAATGGCGCATGGGTGCGGCGACGAAGGTCACGGAGCATATACTTGGTGCCGGGGGCACGCATGATGAGAATAACGCACGGGCGCGGCGACGAACGTCGCGGAGCTATACTTGGTGCCGGGGGCACGTATCATGAAGATGGCGCACGGGCGCGGCGACGAACGTCGCGGAGCTACAGTTGGTGCCGAGGGCACGCATGATGAGAATAGCGCACGGGCGCGGCGACGAACGTCGCGGAGCTATACTTGGTGCCGGGGGCACGCATGATGAGAATGGCGCACGGGCGCGGCGACGAACGTCGCGGAGCTATACTTGGTGCCGGGGGCACGCATGATGAGAATGACGCACGGGCGAGGCGACGAACGTCGCGGTAGTGCATCAAGTGACCATTGGCGTTGAGCGCGCGTTGTAAAGAGCGCGATGAGTTGGCACAAGCGACGCGGTTCAAGGAGATGGCACGCGGGCGACGGGGCCTGTCGCGGAGCTGTCATGTGAATGCGTGCGACGAAGGTCGTGGAGGTGGCGCGCGGGCGCGCACTGCGGTCATAGCGATGACGGCGCGTGGTCGACAAACTGTGGCGAGGCGCCGGCGGACGGGAGCGTAAAGTAAAGGAAAAAAGAAAGAAAAAGAAAAGAAAGAAAGAAAGAATAGAAAAAGAAAGAAAGAAAGAGAAAAGAAAATTGCCCACCCCTATATAAGGAGCGGAGGGGGGCAGGGCGGAGGCACCGCCATTTGTGCCTACGCAAGTCAGAGAGAGAGAGAGAGAGAGAAAGAAAGAGAGAAAAAGGGATGGTGAGAGAAGAGGTGGAATTGGGCGAGGGGTCGTCGGGGCCAGGGGGTCGGCCAGTCGGTGGCTCTGCGAGGGGAGGGGGTCGGCCAGCCACGGGGGCTCGGCCGCACGAGGGGGGTCGGCCCAGCGAGGGGGGTCGGCCGGACAGGGTGGGTCGGCCCAGCGAAGGGGGTCAGCCGGGCAAGGGGGGTCGACCCAGCGAGAGGGGTCGGCCGCGCATGGGGGGTCGGCCAGCCACGGGGGGTCGGCCGCACGAGAGGGGTCGGCCGAGCGAGGTGGATCGGCCGGACGGGGTGGGTCGGCCCAGCGAGGGGGATCGGCCGGGCATGGGGGGTCGGCCGCACGAGAGGGGTCGGCCGCACATGGGGGGTCGGCCAGTCACGGGGGGTCGGTCACGCAGGGTGTCCGACAGGCCCAAGTCCCATCCTCACAGCCCGGAGCGACGCCAGCAGCGAAAAAAGTTCGGCAGAAGATGTGGGCGAAGCCGCGAGGGGCCGCGACGGGTACATCGCGACCGCCGCGGGATATGATGACTGTACCTGTGCCGGCGCCGCCAGTCGATGAGGCCATACCGTCAGTGGGTGTCGAGGCGGCAGTGCCGTTGACCTTTGATGATGGCGGTAGGAGGTCCTACGATCCGGAGCCAGATAAGACAAACACATTGCTGGGGGCGAGGGGAGTAGTACCGTGTGTACCGGACCGTGAGCTGTGGAGGGAGTTGGCCATTCGTGTGGCAGACGGAGCGTTCAGGACACCGTGGGGTGGTCCGTCGATGGGAGAGGAGCCTCGGCTGTCGTCACCCTACCTTCGCGCGCCGAGCCCGGCGGAGGCGCCTGTGATGTCGCCGAGGTATGTACCGGCATTGTTGATTGGGAGAGAGGACATACCTTGGTCGCCGGTGATGTTCAAGGGCCATAGTGCGATGCCGGTAGGGTGGGACTTTTGGTGTGAGCATATGTTGGAGACACCGGTGAGGGCGCAGGTGTTGCAGGCACTAGGGCTGTTACCGGCGATCAATGTTACGGCGAGGGGGCTGGAGTTATATAGGGATACGCCAGGGATGACCCGATTGCTGGCAAGATGGAGCACGCAGTCGCATACGTTCGTGACCGAGTTCGGGGAGATCGGGCCGACGTTACTCGATGTGTTGATGCTGACAGGGCTGCCGATACACGGGGAGGTGGATGCACGGGTGACCCGGCTGAGCGGGGAGGAGCGGTTGTTGCAGACGCAGCTACTGGACATTTTGGCGGAGACGAAGAGGCACCGGAAGGGGACGTACGGTGGGTGGCTGCGCCAGTTCTACGGCACGCCGCAGGCGAGGACAGGCCAGAAGTTGGGCAATGCTGCCCAGTTCGTGATGGGTCCGTATCATGGCAGCGATCGGTACGAGTTGGTGGCGTTTTTGGCGATGTTCTTATCGAGGTAAATTTTGTACTGTCGTGTGATTATTCGTGAATATATCGTATGTCCTGCTTGCCCTGTAAAACGTCAAACTGACATATGTTGCCGGTCGTTGTTTGCAGGTTTGTGTTTGAGGGGACACCTGAGGATGGCATTTCCCCGAGGGTGTTTCCCTTGGCCATTCAGATGGCGCAGGGAAGGCGGGTCGGCTTGGCTCCGGTGTACTTGGGCACGTTATACTCGCGGCTAGATCAGTTCGTGAATGACGTGAAGCGGTCGTATGGTCGGTATCAGGTGGCGACGTACGTGGACTGGATGTTCTTGCAGAGGTACCTGTACGAGTGCTTTCCAGGGTACCGTCCTGACGGATACCCACTCGCACACCCGTCACCGACGATGGGGACAGTGACCCGTCCAGGCAGGTCGCGGCAGGTGGCGTTGTGGTGTAGCGGGTCTCGGGCTTTTGCTTGGGCAGGCATCAGGAGGCCGGGGTGCCCGTTGGCACAGATTCTAGACAAACGGGGGGAATGCGAGCGACGGCCCTATATGGAGATGCATGCGTCATATGGTACGCCGCCATGGCTGCACGTGCAGGAGGTGACGACAGATCTGAGCAGGAGAGGCGAGCTAGCGCCAGGACAGCTGGCGCTATTGGTCGCGTATTTTCCCGGCTGGCTCCCGGTATTGACAGATGATGGCGGGAAGCCCGCCGAGTGCTGCTATTATGTGGCGAGGTATTGCCCGGACCGTCTGTCGTTGGCGTTCGGGTATGATCTAGAGCCCCCATGCGGTTATGACAGCCCTTGGAGTGTGGCGACGGCTTTTGGGTATACACTATATGACAGAGCCCGCGAGTGGCCGGCACCGACGACAGAGTGGAGGCAGCCAGGGACAGAGGTGGCAGGGGCGGTGACCGCGGATTATGCGCATTGGTGGGAGCGACTGCGAGGGAGCTGGGCCGGATGGCTGGCACAGCCGTCAGGCACACGTCGACAGGTAGATGTGTTCGCATGTGACCGAGCCCTGAGTTTGATATCGGCCACAGTCGCGAGGCAGTGCGGGATGCTGTCACTGGTGACCGGGAGTTCTGTTCCGAGCTCGGAGAGGGAGGCGGAGGAGGATGCGGTAGAGTTGGGGGACGCTGCTCCCGGGGAGGACCGTGGGGAGGAGCCTATTGCCGAGGTGCCGAGGGTGCCGGGGGCCGGCAAGGGGCCCTTGTCGGCATTGCGAGTGGGGATGATGGAGACAGCGCGTCAGGCTAGTGCTGGTACCTCAGCCCCACACCTATCAGGGGCGAAGAGGCCGCGCGACGTATTAGAGGAGCTAGACTCTGAGGTTTGCTTCTGTCCTTTCTTTTTGTCGTATAAATATGGTTTGCATATTGCTCATAATCTGTGAACTGACAGCGGTTTTGCCAGGGGGACGAGGAAGAGGCGGTCGCGGGGGGGAGCGAGGCCGAGACTGAGATCGCGGGCGAGGAGGCTATGGCAGCCGAGGCCGGCAGATTAGTTGACAGTGATGAGACCGAGGCCGTTGAGCTATTGACGGCCAGTGTGCCGAGGAGGGTGAGCCCATTGCCTGCTACTGAGGAAACGGTGGGGGCACTATACGGCGGAGAGGGGAGCGATACGGTGATGTTCGACATTGACGAGGACTGGTGGACAGGCATGGAGACGCAGGTTGTGGGAGGTGATGGTGGCGAAATGGCGGAGCCTGAGTCTGTTGTTGCTGCCTCGATTCGTGAGCGAGAGACACCGGTTCAGGCTGTGGTGGTGCGACGGCATGACACATTGCCGGAGTCCGTGGTTGAGGTCGGAGCTACTCTTCTGGCGATGCACTCAGCCACGATTGGGGCGCAGAGGGCGGGTGGGATGTCGGAGATTTCTGCAGCGGGCGGCAGTGGCGCGACAGTCGGAGAGATGAGTAGAGGATCCTCGAGCGGTCAGGTGGATGTGGCAGCTTGGGGGGGCCTCCAGCTACCAGCGGAGACTGTGCGCCGGTTAGAACTGGTGAAGGCAGCGTTCCCGCAGACATTCGAGAGCGTGGTGGTAGAGAACCCAGTACTACGGATGTGGGTGTCTGCAGGGTTTATGGAGTGGTTGCTGCCGTTCGCCAGTGTGCCGTCGTCGGGTTGGACTGCAGAGTTCGTTGCTCGGTCGCTTTCAGAGTTCGCTCCGTTCACATCGCTAGGTATGCAGCTGGACTGGCTAGCAGATTTCTTTAGATCGAGGAGCGTCAGCCACGATATGGATGAGAGGCGTGCAGTCGTGGTTATGCGGGAGATGTTGCTGGAGCGGCGCCGCACAGGATTAGAGGCAGAGCGGTCAGAGATCACGGCAGAGTTGGCCGGGATTGACATGCAGGTGGCAGAGATAGAGAGACAGCTCGTCGATTTGCAGAGGCAGTTGTCCGATCTACAGAGGCGGCGAGGTGAGGTGGACGGGCGAGAGTCAGAGCGGTTAGGGCGACAGGCCGAGCTTGATGCTGGATGGTCAGAGGTACAAGCGGAGCGGGAGGTACTTCAGGCATTCAGCTCCCACCCAGTTGCATCGCTGTTGTCTAGACTTTCCTAGCTTGTATGTTACTTTGCCGTAGTTGTAGTGCTTAACGACGGCTAGTAAACGTTTGATGTATATGTACATATTTTCGATGGTCTCGGCTTATTGTATGTTATGTTCGGTTGCTCTTCTTCTTTTTTTTTTGAATGTCTTGCTTGTTTCGGTTACTTGTGAATGCTCTCCCATTCCCGCTCGTAGAAAGTGACTTAGGAAGCATAGGTTGAGAAAGAGTGCCAGCTGGGCAGAAGTTGAGGTAACAGCATGACTTTGTATTGATAGGACGCGGTACAAAACACCATTACATGACTAGTGTAGAACGCTACACAGATCAACAAAAAAAATACAAGTCTGCAAGCAATGTCGCATGTACAAAAATGCTACGAGGGCGCGTTCTATGACGCGACTACACATAATACTTCTTCAGGTAGCGGCCGTTGATGGGGGCCGAGACCTGACCGTCGTCGTGGTTGAGCAGGAGGTACGAGCCATTAGTGCGGGCTTCGTGCACCGTGAAAGGGCCGTCCCAGTTTGGCGTGAATTTAGGAGCTGACATGTTGGCCCGCACATGCTTGGCGGCTTGAAGAACAAGGTCGCCCTCGATAAACGAACGTGGCTTGACGGTCTTCCCATAAGCTTTCGTAAGCTGCTCATGATACTTCTTCATGCGGCGCAGGGCCGTGGCTCGTCGTTCGTCGAGGCCGTCAAGTGCCGCGAGCCGGGCTTCTTCATCTCCGAGACTGCTGCTTAGGGAAAGTCGAGCCGATGGTTCTGCGATCTCGGCAGGTACCACACACTCGTCCCCGTAGACGAGAGAGAAAGGCGTGGCCTTTGTCGCTGTGTGCATGGATGTTCTGTAGGCCCAGAGTGCCAGATTCAGTTGTTCGGACCACGACCGGTCGGCGTCATGCACCATTCGCGATAATACTCGTAGCAAAGTCTTGTTGGACGCTTCAGCTTGACCATTACCTTGCGGGTAATAGGGAGTTGATGTGGCATGGCTGATGTTGTACCTTTCCATGAGAGCTCGAACCTCTCGGTTAATGAATGGGGTGCCATTGTCAGATATAATACATCGAGGGATGCCGAAACGACAGATGACGTCGCGTAAGAAGTTGGAAACGGCACCTCCCGTGGCTCTCCGCAGAGGTACGGCTTCAACCCACTTCGTAAAGCGTTCAGTAGCAACCATGATCCATGAATGGCTTCTGGACGGCGGGTGGATGGGGCCGATGAGGTCGAGGGCCCAAGAATGAAATGGCCAAGGTGCTGAGATCATGTGCAAGTCGGATGCTGGCGAGTGTATCCTGTCGGCGTGCCGCTGGCAGGGTTGGCAGCGTCGGACATGCGAGATGGAGTCGGATTCCATAGTCGGCCAATAATACCCCAATCTTAGTAATTCTGCATACAGCTTCTGGGAGCCTTGATGTTCACCACAATCACCATTGTGTACTTCGTTAATGACTTTGACCACTTGGGCACCTTGCAAGCATCGCAGGGTGCGTCCCGAAAATCCCTTGCGAAATAACTCGCCTTCCGTCACAAAATACCTGACTGCCTTGCGCTTGATGGATCGTGCTGAGCCGCGGTCAGGTGGTAGAATCCCGTGGGATAGATACTGGATGAAAGGCTGGCGCCAGTCACCCTCGATGTCAATGACAAGAGCTTCGGCACCGTCGGGTGCATACAAGCACTCGGGACAATCCTTTTGTATATCCGAGGCGTCCTTGGCCATGGATGGCCAATATAATCCCATACGCTGGAGGCGACGATACAGAGGGGGACCGTCGAGGCCACAACACTTCTGGTGGCCGAGCTGTAATTTGTGTTTTGCCTCTTCCGGTGCCAAACATCTTGCTAGAGTGCCTCCGGGACACCGCCTGTATAAGACATCTCCCATCATTGAAAAGTCTGTAAGGGTGGAGGCATGAGCAAGAGATGGCGCTTTAAGTTTGTCGATGATAGGTTGCCTCCAATCGTCCGCAGTAACGTCCCTCGGGACTAGGTTCAGTGCTGTGCATGGTTCCATTCTCTTGACGATGGTTAGCATCCGTTGTTCACCATCGACCTCTATCTTTGACGCGATCGTGGCCAAGCAGTCCGCATGTCTGTTGTGGCACCTATTGTGATGTTCATACTGGACATGACCGAGTCTTCCTTCCAAGTGTTGCACCAAGGCACGATAAGGTGCCAAGGCTGGTTCTTTGACCGCGAACTCCCCGTCCGCCTGCTTCATGACCAGATTTGAATCTCCTTTCACACACAGCGCCTTAGCCCCCATACTGACGGCGATCATGAGGCCAATGACAAGTGCCTCGTATTCAGCTTCGTTGTTAGACACCGGGAATGCAAGTTTGAAGGATAATGAAGTGGTAACACCGTCTGGTGCCCGCAAGACTATGCCGGCACCCCCTTGCCGGAGGGGCGTGCCATTGGGGCCTTTGCTAGTGGCAGAGCCGTCGAATTCAAGCGTCCACAGTCCATCGATGTCGGTGATCAGGGCTGTCTCCTCCCCCGGCAGTTGATCCGATATCGGTTCACATTGTTGGCGTGGGAAGAAGGCCAGGAGGTCTGCGAGTGCTTGGCTCCGCAGAGCTGTAGGATTCTTGATAGATAAACCGAATTCGGCCAACAGCAGCAACCACCGTGTGAGTCGGCCAGACAGGGCGGGACGCGTAAGCATGTAACGGAGCGGGTCAGCCTTGGTGACGAGTGTGATCTGATGCGCCAGAAAGTAATGTCTGAACTTCTGTGAGGCGTACACCAAGGCTAGACAGTGTTTCTCGAGCTCGGAGTAGTTGGCTTCGGGCCCTCTGATCACTCTACTGAGGTAATAAACAGGACGCTCGACACCTTCGACTTCTTGGGCAAGCAAAGCCCCGATGGATCTGGGTGTGGAAGTCAGGTAGAGTAGGAGTGGGATGCCCCGTTGTGGTACGACCATGGTTTGCGGTGACATGAGGACCGCCTTAATCTGTTCAAATGCTTGCCGTTGGGGCGCGCCCCAATTCCACGGTGCGCTTTTACGCGTCAAGTGTTGAAATGGCGTAATGAGCTCGGCCAGTGCGGGTATGAAGCGTCGGAGGTAAGAGACCTTGCCGAGGAAGCTCTTCAGTTGCTTTGTGTTCTTGGGGGGGCATTTCTTGGATGGAGGCTGCTTTCGAGGGGTCAACGTCGATGCCCTGTCGACTGACCAAGAACCCGAGGAACTTGCCGGAGGAGACTCCGAAGGCACATTTCAATGGATTCATCCGCATGTTATACTGGCGGCAACGATCAAAGACCGCTTGAAGGTCGGTGAGGTGATCACTTTCCTTCCTGGATTTGATAATAAGATCGTCGACATAGTCTTCCACAGTATGGTGTATCATGTCATGGAATATTGCTGTCATAGCCCTTTGATACGTAGCACCCGCATTCTTGAGGCCGAAAGGCATAACTTTCCAACAAAAATTACCCATAGGAGTGCGGAAGGCTGTCTTGGCGCTGTCGTCGGGGTTCATGCGAATCTGATTATAACCTGCGAACCCATCCATGAAAGATAAAGTTTCATATCCGGCGGCG
>JAVXUP010001419.1:0-236397 GCA_033070095.1 Escallonia herrerae | reverse complement strand
CAAAATTTGAAAGATCTGTCTCCGGCGCCAACGTTCTGATATCCTCATGACCTAGGAATGTCGCAAGGGGAAAGTCTGCTGAATTGACAGGCTCATGCCCGAAGTAGTGCCGGTCGATCCAAGCCATCTTGTCCGACCTCAATGGCTTCGTCGCTTGTCCTTTGTCCGACCGAAAGCTTGGGCGCGAGGCCTGGATTCCTACTTGGGGAACCTGACTCTGGCACTGAGAGTCGTATGCGTCAGGAGGCAAGCGACTATACGGCTCCCACACCTGACTCTGGGGCTGATAGTCGTACGCGTCAGGAGGAGGGCGACCAGACGGCTCCCACACCTGACTCTGGGGCTGATAGTTGTACGCGTCAGGAAGAGGGCGACCAGACGACTCCCACACCTGACTCTGGGGCTGATAGTCGTACGCTTCAGGACGAGGGCGACTAGACGGCTCCCCTTCGTAACCCCGGTACGCAAGACTAAAGTTTTGAACTTCAGTCTTGTACTTCTCAATGGACCTCTTGAGATTGTCAGGAGCCTGCGCGACAAACCAGTCAAACGACTCCAGCTGCTTGAACACCTCAATGCCCTGGTCAACCTAAAAAACATGCATAGAAAATATGGCTAATCATATTTGACAAATGGTCGATAAGGTGCGCAAATAAATTATCAAACAACACTAGCATGACTTACAATGGCCAATGCCCAGAACTGGTCATAGACCTCACGTGGCGCGTACGATGTCTTCTTCACCTGGGAAGGGCGATTCACCCTCGTGCGCGTCACCCTGAGAAACCACTGTAAGTATTCCTCAGTACTAATGCCGTCGTGCTTCAGCGATACAAGGCTATCATACGTTTCCTGCCAGGTATTCCACTGGTGCACCTCGTCACCCAACAAAATCAAGGCATCAGCCACCTCGAAGTTCGGCCCTCGACCACCCCTGTATGGCCGCATGTCTACAGCGGGTTTTGGTATCCCTTGTGGACAGCCAGCTTGCTTCATAGCTCGATCGGGCATCTGAAACTCACATTCTTCGAAGTGAATGAGCGGCACCCGAACCAAACCTGCCAGCACGTACGACACCGGAAGTTGCCAACACCACTCATCCAACAGATGCATCACCTTGCCATATGGCTGCCACGTCACCTGGGATGCATCTAGTATCTCTAGTTCCCCCCGATAGAACTTTAGATGGTGGTGAGGGTCTACCCGTCTCCTCCTCCGGTTGGTCGTAGGCCCCCAGGCCCACACCCTAGGCCACGTCTCATCGGAATCTACCAACGGTTGTGGACGACCCATGGGTAGCCTCTCGTAAGACCAAACCTGTGAATGCAAACATTATATGGAATTAGTAATTAATCCCGAATATATTGACTAAGGATCCTACCAAGAAAATAAATGCTCATACCTGTAATAGAGTCAGGCAGGCGGCAATGGACTTGGCACCGTTTCTCGTAGCCTTATGCAGTGCTCGATATAGGTGCGCAAGGACAGCTGAACCCCACGAATAGGAGTATACCTCCTCAAGATCCTCCAAGAACACCATATACTTCGGATGCACCGTGTTTTTCGAATGCGTCGGAAGTAATATAGCTCCAATAATATACAGAAGGAATGCCTTCGTATACGTCACGAAATCTTGAGGAGTGTATTCATCCGGTAGCACGCCGTACTGCTCTCTCAGCCATTTAAGCTTGACGCCGTTTGTTGTAAGCGCTGCCCTTGGAATTCCCGGAAAATACTGCATAGCCATATTCGCTATGGATGCAGACGGCACGTTCAAAGTAACGGGTCTGCCGTGACATGGGATTCCAAGTATAAATCCGACGTCCTCTAACGTAACAGTCATTTCACCAAACCGGAAGTGAAATGAGTTCGTCTCGCTCCTCCATCGTTCAACTAGAGCGGATATAAGGCAATCGTCGTGTCGAGACCATTTCCCGGGATCGGTGAACAGGGTTAAATTTTGACGGTGTAATAGCTGTATTTGTTCCTCGTTTAGTACCCACTCTTCAAGGTGCCTTGTGCTTTGAATTGTTTCCAAAACACCCCTATCGACACCGTCAAATACGTGCCTCGCGACGTGGTCATCGTCATCGTATAGGATTGATGTATCATGAGGTCCAGAGCTGAAATTCATACCTTTAAGAACAAAATATAATTATAAACCAACTTAGCGTCCATAATATCCATAATATTTACATTCCAAAACTATAACTGGATCTTTAACCTAGCTTACCAACACATTAGCAATAGTCATTATTTCAATGTATTAAAACAAATCCTCAATTCCCACCACTCCGAACGCTTAATTACGCTAGTTCCCACTGAATTTAGCGCCAACGTGGTTATATAGCAATATATAGCCCGATGGCCCCTACACCTCCAACACCTCAAAACCGCTTTAAAGTCAAGTTTTTAAATGTATTACGTCAATTATATACCAAATATATCAGGAAAAATTTTAAAGGGGGCAAGTTACCAAAACACCCGCT
The DNA here is from genome assembly GCA_033070095.1 of Escallonia herrerae. NCBI lineage: Eukaryota > Viridiplantae > Streptophyta > Magnoliopsida > Escalloniales > Escalloniaceae > Escallonia > Escallonia herrerae. The sequence goes on along the minus strand of JAVXUP010001419.1, from coordinate 233,908 downwards.
ACTTATGCAAAATATCCCCTGGCAGTCATCGCCGGTGCGTCACAAGGTTCAGAACATCTGGAACAAAATAAGTTTTCGGGTGTCTCACACCCTTTCCTGAACTAAAAGTTATTTTAAGGTATGAATTTTAAGCTGGATCCTTCCTAGCAAAATAGCCCCCGAACATCGGCAAATTACCGAAATGCCCCTGAGCGTTCACTATCACCCCAACGCCCCCGAACCAGCTTCAAAACAACATTTCAGGTGGTTTACTTACATTTCTGGACTAAAAAGTCGTTTGAAAAACTTGGCACGGGAAAATTACCAAAACACCCCTTGGCGCGGGAAAATTACCAAAACACCCCTACGCGCGCCACGTCAGCTTCAAAACAACATTTCAGGTTTTGTAATTATATTTCTGGACTAAAAAGTCCGTCAAAAAACTTAGCACTGTAAAATTACCGAAATACCCCTCTCGGGGCGGCGAATTACCGAAATGCCCCTGGCATAAAAAAATATCAAAAGTGCTTCGAAATGCTACTTGAGGCTTCCTGAATTCATTCTTGACATAAAAAGTATTTTACGGAGGTTTCGCCCAAAAATCGCGAACCGGTGTCCGGATCAAGCGCTTAAAGGGCCGTTCGGCCAAAAAAATAGGTAACGGCTTCGGAATGGCCCGAATTCCTGGGGAATGGAACTTCCCAACATCCTAGGATTCTCATAAAAGTTTCGCGCGAAATCGCGCTAGCTTGATATTTTAAAATACACTGCAGAGTTACAAGGTTCCCCGTATCAGTTAACCCCTTTCCAGTCTTTGGAAAAATCTGAAATTTTTACCTGAGACAGATCCTTTAAGAATAACTAGGGTCTCTTTTTTGTATTTTGGCAAAATCTAGCTCTAGCTATTTTTTATAAATTCGTGAAAAACTGTCTATATTTGGCACCCTAAAAAATCGCTGTTTTGGAATCTATAAATGTAATACGCTGATTTGTATAAACCTAACATTGAATTATAAGGAAATTCAAAATACTTACTTGTTGTGACTTGATGTATTTAAAGAAAAAACTACCGATCTTCTAGCGGTTATCCACGATCTTCTAGCGTAAAATTTTTTGATTTGTATTGTTGTGGAGATTATGTAGGTGAGATATGAAGTACGAAGGAAGTTGGTAAAAGATGACAGAGTGCAGAAGAAGGGTTCGGGGGAGGGGATTATAAAGAGAGAAGCGAGGAAGAGAGAAGAAAAAAGACAGAAAAAAGTGAGGAAGGGTGGGTGTTTATGCGGTCAAAGGCTGCTGCAAAAAAAAAATTCGGCAGAAGGACACCACGTTGGGGCATCACGGGGGAGGGAAGGACGACACGTGGCATCGTGGGGAAGGACACCAGGTGGGGCATCACGCGGGGGGGCGCCACGTGGCAGGGGAGGGGGCAGGGACCAACCGCGGGTTGTAGGAGCGGTTGGGCCCTGCGGATGAGGGGAGGGGACGCCACGTGGCAGAGGAGGGGACGCCACGTGGCAGAGGGAGGGGACCAACCGCGGGTCGTAGGAGCGGTTGGGCCACGTGGCAGGGGGAGGGGACGCCACGTGGCAGAGGGAGGGGACCAACCGCGGGTGGTACCGGCGGTTGGGCCACGTGGCATCCCCTCCCCCTGCCACGTGGCAGGGAGGGCACCAACCGCGGGTGGTACCCGCGGTTGGGCCACGTGGCAGGGGGAGGGGACGCCACGTGGCAGGGGCGGGGACCAACCGCTGGTGGTACCAGCGGTTGGTCCCCGCCCCTGCCACGTGGCGTCCCCTCCCCCTGCCACGTGGCCCAACCGCTGGTACCACCCGCGGTTGGTGCCCTCCCTCTGCCACGTGGCAGGGGGAGGGGATGCCACGTGGCAGGGCCATCGCTAATACCGCCGGTTGGCCATGCTGGTGGGCCACGTGGCAGGGGGAGGGGACGCCACGTGGCAGGGGCCATGGGGTTGGGCCACGTGGCAGGGGTGGGGGACGGCACGTGGCAGGCATATTAATGCCAACCGCTGGTTGTGCATGCGGTTGGTGTCCTTTTTCTCTCTCTCGCCATTTTCTCACCATTTCTCGTGCCATTTCTCGTGCCTTTTTTGCCATTAATGCAGTGACCGTACACCTTTTTCGCCTTTTTGGCCCACGTGGCCAACCGCTGGTAAGACCAGCGGTTCGGTGGAGAAATTTGTTATTTCTCCACCGGTGGGTGTGGATCGGTCCCCTATATATATATATATATATATACTGTATATATGACTACACGTCCCACTAAGCTAGTCATAAAGGTGATGATGCAAGTATGGACTTGTCAATATGGACTAATGTCCGCATTTGGTGTCAGCATTGCACTGTTTCCCACAAAAACACTTGAAATCATGGCCGTTCAGTGCTAGCTACAAATAAATACAGACCACTGTCACTAAAAGGACCTGTGACTATTGTTTTCGGAAACAGATTAAGGTAACACACGGAACTTTGATTCCCTTGTCTTGTCTGGGAAAAGAATAGTTTTCCAGAAAACAAACTGAATTCAGAAATAATTTTATTCTGTCACAATAGTTTTCCAAAAGCAGCGCCATGAGTGATGATATATTGAGCTTTTTCATGTTAATGTATCACATCGAAGACCAAGACATAATCCAGTTAACACTACTTTTTTATATTTTGATACCTGCAAATGTATGATACATAGTTATGTTCAAGCTCAACACAACTAGCAATATGTTTCGTTATCATTTTTTTTCTCTGTTTTTCTTTTAAGGTTATAAAAACGAATTCTTTAAACACTTTTATAAAACTGAAAAATATGTACTAACTTGTTTGGATACCATCTCTAAAATTACAAGAATAATAAGTTTAATTACATTTTACACCAAAGAATATGAAAACTTCTCTAGTCTATTTGCATACTTTTTGTTACATTTATAAGTCAAAATAAGTGGATTGAATTGCAATAATATACTATTTGTCAAGAGTTCGAAGAAAGGTGCTTGAATTTGGTGTTTTTAAAGATATAATTTGAAATATAGTAACCAAAACAAGAAGAACAAAAAAAAAGGGATGAGCTTGAAAAGAGAGGCTAAGTTTTTGCCCCAAACAGATCAAAATGCTATTTTGGACTCTAAATTTACTCCATCAGTGAAACATAATGTCATGAACGTTTGGTTTTGCCCTTCGATCTTAGCTACCATTTGTATCATTACCCCGCCAGTTTACATGCGAAGTGGGTTGTGCTCTGATAGGCTGTTTAGTCATCTTGGGCAACGAAACCAGTAAAAGTTATTGAATAAGGTTGTACAAAAATACAACATTCATAGGCGTAATTTGATTGAATACGACTTTCTAACGTATATCAAGTAAAAGTGACTAGAATTTAAAAAAAAAAAAAAGGTTGACAATGTTTATAAGTTTTGATGAAAAGTACTACAGATCGATGTGCTTTTCTTATATGGGCAAAAGAGATGTACTTTAGTAGATCATATGGCTATAGAAAAAGCTTCTAATGTTGATAATCTGAAACATCTCTTTTCCATTACTATTTACCCATTTCGTACCTTTGTTCTTGTGTTCCGTGGAGGAGTTCAATCTTTTCAATCTTAGGATACCTACCACCTAAATAAGTGAACTGTGATAACCCGAAAATACTGAAAATTAATCTAACCTTGAGTTTGATTAATTAAGGAGTGTTATTTTTATTAAGTAGCAACATGTTGATGATGATTAATTGTTAGGTAGCTAAATAAGGGGTTAGTGTGGCCTTGGGGGTTAAAAATATAATTTTAGAAAGTTAAGGGGCAAAAATGTAATTTTGAAAAAGATGATGAACGGGATGCATATTTTTATTAAGTAGCATTAGTTTGATGATAATGAGGTGTTAGGGGGCTAAAGGAAGGGTTAGGGTGATTTTGGGGTCAAATTATAATTTTTCAAAGTCCAGGGGTCAAAATGCAATTTTAGAAACTTGAGGGGTCAAAGTGCAAATTTTGAAACTTTGCAAAATGTGGCACAACCTGGGAAAAACAGGCCATGCACGATGGCCACCTCCTGGTTGTATCAAGCTGACTCAAATTGGGAAATTATAAACTATTTTTGGATAAGATTTAATAGTGTTAAATATAAAAGGAAATTTTGGGGTGCAAAATAGAAATAAAGAGAAGTCAAGAACTCAGCTCAAGAACACGCACAGTAGCAGCCACGGGAGGAAGGAAAAAAAAGAGAAGGAAAAAGGAGGGAAGGAAAAAGGAGGAAGAAGAAGGAAGGAAAGGAAAGGAAAGGAAAGAAAGAAGAAAAGGTTGAATCTGAACCCTAATCGGGTATGATTTTGAACTCAAAATTGTGAAAATTGGTTGCATTCAATTGAGTATATGATGTGGGAGTGTGTGTGTGTGTGTGTGTGTGTGTGTATATATTCGGTTATGTTGGTATGTGATTGGTGATGGAAAAATTTGTAATGAATTCTTGTTAGAATCATGACATAAGACCCTAAAACAACAAAGAAAGAGAAAACGAATTAGGTTTTGAATTGGGCTTGATTTCAAGGTGCGTGGGTGTGTATTTCAGTGTGTTAGTGTGTGTTCTTCAATTTGGTTAATGGGTTTGGATTCAATATGGTGTAATTCTGTAAATTAAAGGGATTTAGGGTGTTAATGTGTAGTTTGTGATGTAACCAAGCGATTGGAATGTGAAACAAATGAGAAATTCATGGGAGATTGAAGGAGAAATGTGCCCAGGAGTGTGTGTGTGTGTGTGTGTGTGTGTGTGTGTGTTTAATGTGAATAGTGACTATTTTTGTCCCTAAAAGTGGAAATTAGTTAAATAGTTTCTAATCTGAATTTTTAAAAATAGTTAGGGTCAGATTTAGCCAAAGTGCAAAAAAGAGACCCTAGTTATTTTTAGGATACCTGTATCGTGGAAATATTTCAGATTTGTTTGAGATCGGGAAGGGGGTGAACGGATGCGGGAAGTTTGAAACTATATGGTGAAATATAAAATATGAAACGAACGTGGTTTTGCGCAAAAACTTGATGAGGACTCTGGGATACTGAGAAGTTCCATTTCTCAAAATTTCGAGTCATTCCAAAGTCGTTAGCTATTTTGGCCGAACGGACTTTTAAGCACTTGGTCCAGACATCGGTTCGAGATTTTTTGGGCAAAATTTTGCAAAATACGTTTTAGCTCAAGAATGACTTCAGGAGGTTTAATATAGCGTTTTAAAGTGATTTTGAGATTTTTATGGTGTCAGGAACCCTCAGGGGGCATTTTGGTAAATTGTCGTCCGGAGAGGGATATTTTGGAAATTTTCTTGATAAAACACCTGAAAGGTTATTTTGAAGCAAATTTGGGATATTGGAGTGGTAGTGAACCCTCAGGGGGTATTTTGGTAATTTGCCACCTAGAGAGGGGTATTTTGGTAATTTTTTTGGTGAAGTTTTTCAAAGGACTTTTTAGTCCGAAAAGGGTTGTAAAACACCTGAAAGGTTATTTTGAAGCTAATTCGGGGCGTTGCGGTGATAGTGAACCCCGAGGGCATTTCGGTAATTTACCGCCCAGAGGGGGGTATTTTGGTATTTTTTTCTATAAAATGCTTTGAAGGACTGTTGGTTTGGGAAGGGGTGTAAGACATCCGAAAAGTTATTTTAAAGTAGTTTTGAGATGTTTGTTAGGGCGATGGCCGCTAGGGGTGTTTTGGTAATTTTTCCTTTAAAATGTTTTGTGAGAATATTTGGTCTATAAATGATGCAGTACATCTAAAAAGTAGTTTTAAAGCGGTTTTGGGGTGTTGGTGGTGTAGTGACCATCAGGGGGTATTTTGGTAATTTACCATGTTGACGCCAAATTTTTTTTGGAACGTACGTTATTAAACGTCCAGAATGGTGGAAGGTGAGGAATGGTGTAAATATGTCTAAAATGAGGGGAGGTTATTATCGCTAATGCGTCGATAAGGCTAGGTTAAGGATCCAATTATATATTGGATCGGGTTAACTAGCTATCATAAAACGCTACGAGCAGTAAAAGGGGAAGGGGTAGAAATAATGAGTGTGTATATGTTGAATGATGAGTAACGACCAGGGTATTATTTAACTAGGTGATGCAGCTTGTTGCGATCAGAAATTACGAGTTGCTTCGGCTATAAGCCAATCAGGTAAGGACAATGCGGTTCTGATATGCTAATTCATTATTTCGATCAGCATGCCATGTCGATGATGTATTGTTGAATTCTTGTTGTTATGATTGGTCACCAGTAGTCATTGTAACCGGTATACGCCTATGTGGAATTGTGATGTTGAGGACTTAGGGTGGAATAAATTCCCTTAGTCCATCCTGTCGATAGAATTTAATGAGGATGATGCGCGTCCTAGTCTGCTATGATTTGATTCGATTAGCATACTTAAAGTTGATGATGATATTGTGTAAGGGTTGTTGTGTGGTGGTTGTGAGATGCTGGCAATTATTGATAGCCGATATCTCTTCTCTTTGAGAACACCATTGAGGACTTGTGGCAACTTCTCCCGAGTCCGCCCTATCGTTGACGATGATGCTGTGGTGATCGTTGCGTTATTGTTGTAAAATGTCGGCATTTATTGATAACCGATATTTCTCTTGTGTAAGAACACTGTTTAGGGCTTGCGGAAAATTTCTCTCAACTCCGCCCTGTTGATGATGTCACGTTGAACTCACGTTGTTGGGTCTGAACACCGATTGATTTTCTGATTCGGTATTCCTTGTTGAGCTGTGTTGTTGAGGACATAAAGTGGAATAAATTTTCCCTTAGTCCGCCCCGTTGATGATGTCTTGTTGCTTGGCTGTAACGTGGTTAGGGAAAGCACTCTAAATGAGTTTCCCGCTTGTTGACAATGTCTCTTCTATTTACTTGAGACTGAGATGAACATCCTGTAAAATAGGACATTGATATGAGAAGGATGGCTTATGAATTATGATCACTGGCCCAAGAGGATGAATGTCGCTCGAGCAGAGTCTGTCATGTCTGGTCGAGTCCTGTCCATCGTGTCCACGTGCATTGCATTTGATTTTCTTTTGATGTTGATGATTTTAGTGATTTGTGTTACAATGATTTTTATCTTTACAACTTTGGATTTCGGGTTCACTTGCATAGTCAGTCAGTCAATCCTGTCCATGAAGAGGTGGAAGTAATGTTGTTATGTTGGGCCTTGAGGCCACTTAGTCTTACGAAAGAAAATATCGTTGACTATTGTGCTGATGTTGAAAATTTATTGGAGCTCTTGACTCATTGTTATCGTTGAGATGATTATTATTCCTCCGAGTCTCTTGAATCATTTGTACGCACTACTCCTCGTGTTGTCTTTACTGGGCGATTTCCGCTCATTCCTTATGTTGTATTGTGCAGGCTATAAGGTTATTCAAGGAGAACCCTCTAGAAAAGAGAAGAGAAACAAGCTAGAAATAGTTGAGCAAGGGGATAAGTTGTGTGAGGTAAGACCCACTATAAATGGTGGGATAAAGATTGAGTTACGAAATAGGTTGATAAGAGTCCTACGACTACAGTCGTATATTAGTTGTAAACATTCACGTTGTTTAAACACCTGTAAGTCTTCCGCTGCAGTACGATGTATGTTTGTAAGAAATTTTTTGTAAGTACGCATTTTGGAGCGTCTATTAATGATGTATGAGTATGAGGATGTAGTTGCTCTGTATTTAGCACAGGGTTTTGAATGTGATCATGATCGATAACTCAGCCCGGTGATGTCACCTGGGTTGAGGGTGTCGCATGAACCTTCCTACTTTCTAATAGAAAAGAGATAAGAGAAGTCCACTTAACTATTTGAAGTAGCCACTTAATTGAGAGAAGTTCACTTAACTATTAGAGGAGTTCAATCTCTTCTGCTTATCTGTAATACTTCCTCAAAAAGTTAATCGTCATTGAAGGGCTTTCTTATGATGTCTTCGCCAGATTGAGAAAATAAATTTATGTAGGTCCCATTTGACTAGCTCATTAGCTTTCTCGATCTTGAAAATTGGCTCTATTGGGAGATTGGTAGTCGTGCTTTCTTTGCATCCGTTTATACTAGTAGAGGTAGCCACACCCTTTCTCTCAAGGAATCCATAGAGTCTTTGTCGACTGAGAATATGGATCCCGGTAGGTTCGACCATCAGGCCAACGTGCGATAACTATGACTAGCTCATTAGCTTTCTTGATCTTTGAAATTAGTTATACTCTAATGGGGATACTGGTAGTCGTGTTTTTCTTTAGATCCTTTTATACTCGCGGAGGTCATCACACCCTTTTTCTCAAGAAATCCGAAATTTTGAAACATGAAAGAAGGAGAAAGGAAAAAAGTTATACAACCATAGCATTGGTGCATGGACGACCTTACCTCTCAACTTAATCTCATGATAATCCTACCTTAGGAATTTGCTTCCATTTATACCAAACCCTACAGCTATAATAAAAAGTGATGTTGGTTTGGTCACCCTAAGCGTGCATATGTCATTTTGAGAGGTTTGCATCTGTGAAGTGCACCCATGTTACAGCTAAAAACTGGATCGGGAACCACAGCAGAAAGTAGGCCTGCAAAAGAGAACATGGAGTGACCGCCGGGTGGGGTTCTAGCGGGGGAACGCTCCGATGCTTAAGTCAGAGATGGCTAACAATGTAGAACTCTGAAAAAGCAATAAGACACAATGTGTAATTGTGTGTGAAGTTGTTCATACCTGAGGGGTTAGACCCCTTTATATAGTAGTAGGAAGGAGAACCCTAGTAAAATTAGATTTTGCATAACTCCAATCAGAATCAAATTAGGATCCTGGAGGATCACATCTCAATCTTTGATAGAGGCAGAGTCCTTTTAGGATTCTGCCTGGTGACTGATATGACAAGTGCCTAATCAGTAATAATCTAGTTTGGGCTACGTGTCATAACTGTCATGTGTCGTCTGTAGATTGGAGGCATATTTTTAGCTATATCATATGCCCCCTGCTTTTACCAGCATTAATGAAGCGGGTGGAAGCACACTTTTTCCCACTAGTGATAGCGAATATGCCAAAACAGAATCGAATATGTTTTTCATGACATTTCAAATACATGTGGACAGTTTTGCTCGAACAAAATTCTGTTCGGACAGAATCTTGCTCGGGCAGAATCTTGCTCGGACATAATTCTGCTCAGGCAGAGTGCTCGGGCAGGATCTTGTTCAGCCTAGAGGCAATCTGCTTGGGCAGAGTGCTCGGGCACGTTTCTGCTCGAGCAGAATTGTGTTCGGCCAATGAGCATTATGCTCGGGCAAAGTGCTCGGACACGATTCTGCTCGGGCAAGATCTTGTTTGGCCTAGAGGCAGTCTGCTCGGGCAGAATTATGTTCGGCTAATGAGCATTCTACTAGGGCAGAGTGCTCGGACACGATTCTGCTTAGGTAGGATCTTGTTCGGTCTAGAGGCAGTCTGCTTGGGCAGAGTGCTCGGGCACGTTTCTGCATGAGCAGAATTGTGTTCGGCCAGTGAGCATTCTGCTTGGGCAGAGTACTCAGACACGATTCTGCTCGGTCAGAATCGTGTTTGGACAATGAGGTATTCTGCTCGAGCAGAGTGCTCGGACACGATTCTGCTCGGGAAGGATCGTGTTCGGCCTAGAGCCAGTCTGCTTGTGCAGAGTGCTCGGGCACGTTTCTGCTCGGGCAGAGTGCTTGGACACGATTCTGCTCGGGTAGAATCATGTTTGGCCAATGAGGCATTCTGCTAGGATAGAGTGCTTGGGCACGATTCTGCTCGGGCAGGATCGTGTTCGGCCTAGAGGCAGTCTGCTCGGGCAGAATTGTGTTTGGCCAATGAGGCATTCTGCTCAGGCACCGAGCACTATTCTGCTCGGGCAGAATTATGTTCGGTCAATACACAGTCTGCTACGGCAGAGTGCTCGGGAACGATTCTGCTCAAATAGGATTCTACTCTGGCAAAATCCTGTTCGGCTCATTTCCACGTGTCCCTTTTGCCATTAATGCTTTTGAGGGGGAAAATTGTTAAGTTTCAAACTCCTCTTCTCTTAGCTTGTGACACGTAAGGGGTAGATGAACCGTTGGGTATTCCAAGAGGCGGTTACTTGGAGCTTTCTTTATAAGAGGAGATCTTCACTTCATTTTTACCCCACTCGAATCATTTGGAAGCATCCTTCTTTTCAAGTAAGTCTCTTTTCCTCTCCTCTTCTTGTTTAGCACTTCAAGTTTTCATAGTTTCCTAAGTTAGCAATATAAAACATGTCTGAAACTTCGACGTCTTCCGAAGAGAATACAGTCGTGTGTAGTAGTTCATCTTCAAGTTCAGAACGGGTTCCAACTTTAGGAAGTGAAGTTGGGACTTCAAACCCACAACTTCCGTAACCTTCAATTTCACAACCACTACCCCCTTCATCCTCTCAACCTTCACATTCTCTGCCTGCCAAGAACGTCATAGGAGATATGAAGGATCAAGCCGAGGACAAGGCTAATCCTAAGCGTTGGTATACGGTGGATGAAAAGTCAAGTAAGATGTCCAACAAAGATTTGTTGGAATTGATTCGGGAATATCCTCTTCCCGAATGTTAGTATGCTCATCTTCCTGGTTTGCAAGAACCAGCTAATTATGGAACCAAGTTTGAAACTGGGATCAATGACGAGCAGCTAAAGTCAGGGTATAGGCTTCATCTTCACCCTTTGCTCTTCATTTCTTCGAGCATTATCACATAGCCCCCAGGGAGCTTGTTCCAAATGGTTGGAGGAAGCTTGCTAGGCTTTTATATTTGGTTTAGACTTCAAGCTACAAACCCAATGCAACAGATTTTATGAGAGTGTTCTTTGAAATCTATTTTTTCAAAGGAGTTTCCAACTGCCCGGGATGGTATTACATTCATAGTAGGCAACAACTTCTGAAGGGAGGACCGAAGTCGAATAAAGGTTGGCACTCCAGATACTTCTTTATGGGCCGTCTAGACAAAGGGCAGCTTCCGTTTGATGAAGACTGGAATCCTTACTGTAAGGATTTCGAAAACCCAGGCAAGCCCACTCCTAACAACCTTACCAAGCATATCCTTAGCCACATCAAACTTCGAGGAGGGCTTTCAATTAACGAACCTCTATCAGAGCAACAGTTAGAGTAGGCGATGATTATTCCCCATAAGCTTGTTCCAGCAGGAGCTTTGATTCCTCCTACTATCTCTACTGAGAGCGTTCCTCTAGGTGTGCTTTGTGTAGGTTCTTAGTTTCAGCCTTTGTTTCAAAGTTTATGCTTGTATTGACTCCTTTCTCTCTTGTAGAAATGGCTAGCGGAAGTGTAAAATTGTCGTAAGGAGGCTTTCTTGGTGTTCTGCAAAAAGCCATGGGAAAGAGGAAAGAAAAGCAGCCAAGTGTTGAGTTGCCCCCCCCCCCCAAAGAAGAGAAGAGTTACTCCTCTTGATCGTTCTTTGCAGATTGTTGATAGAGTGTCTATCGACGAGGATCCCATCTTTCGTCCCAGATGGACCCTTAGGCGTGATGACATTGGGATGCCAAACAGTCAACTCTCGGAACATCATATAGTTCATGGAGTACTTTCGTGGGACAAGGAGGTTTTCCAAAACCAGACTCACGAGACTTCTGCCTGTTCCTTTGCTCAAGCTGTATATACGGTAATGTTCTTTCTTCCAACTAATTACTGTCTTTATTCTCAACCTCCTTTAGCTAATTGTTCCAATCTTTATTCCAGATGTATGCGAACAGGTCTGAAATGTTGTCTCACTTTGAGATGGCGAGGCAGGTGGCAACTGAGGAGGCTCAGCAGAAGAGGGATGTCGTTAAGAAGGCAGAGGAAGCCATTCGTCGCCCTGAAGAGCTAAGCAAGCAAGAGGCTGACCACCTTGCTCGGATTGAGACTTTGAAGAGGAGACTGGAACAGGTAAAGAAGAAGGAGGCAGAAGAGGTAAAGAAGGCTCGAGACCAAGGCATTCGCGATTTCCTTGATGGAAATACGGGGGAAGAGTGGTTAAAGAAGTGCACCGATCATGGCTTGGAGATGTAAGATGATGGGCTTCATGAAGGCCAAGGAGATGTTCACTGAGCGCTTCCCCGACATTCCTTTGGGTGACTTTGTTATGCCTACAGTTGTGTCTCCATCCGGGGATACAGCTATTCCTTCGGAGGCGGGAGATGCTGCGGCTTCTCACCCTTTAAAGGAGGGCCCTTCAGGAGATACCCCCGAGCCTTATATTTTGTCTAGGCTCTTCTAGACTGAGTATTTTAATGCCCTTTCAAGGGCTTTTGTAAAACTCTATCTTTTTATTGCACTTGGTTTTGCTTTTACTATGCATTTCTCGTGGTTTATGATACTATTCACACAGCATTATTTATTTTTACTTTAGCTCAAAACTCTTTATTCGTCACTTAAAGAGTTGGTAAAGAAGTCGAGCACCCTCGCTCGGCCTAAATTTCGAAGAAGTAAAAGCTTTGGTGGAGTGACGATGCCCCCATTAACTTTTGCTTCTTCACGGAGTTAGATCTGCAGCTAATCCGTTTGGCCTACTCTTGTATAAAAACAAGAGTTATACACTCCGCTCGAGCAGAGTGTTCGGCCATCACTTTGTTCAAACAAAATGTTTTGTCTAAGTTCGGCACTCTGGTGGGTAGAGTGTTCGGCCATCATTCTGCTCGGGCAGAATGTTTTGGCTAAGTTCGGCACTCTGCGTGGGTAGAGTGTTCGGCCTTCATTCTGCTCGGGCAGAATGTTTTGGTTAAGTCCGTAGCACATTACAACAATGCTTAAAAATAAATTTATTGCTCGAGCAAAAAGGTAAAAGTTTACATTGGATTGCTTGATAACCCATTATTTCGAAAAAAGCTACTAAAGACTATTTCTAAAAAATGGGGTTTTTGATAAGGTCTGGGCCCTTTATCCCCCTGAAAAGAAGCATCTTGCTGGTAGTACTCGTGCAAGTTTTCAGTATTCCAAGTACAAGGGATGGGTTCTCCCAATAGTGTACCCAGTGTACAGGGGCCTGGCTTGAGCACCTTCATAACATGATAGGATCCTTCCCAATTTAGAGATAACTTTCCCGTCACTGCCTTTGGGTTGGACACTACTAACTTGCGCAGGACCAAATCTCCTTCTTTAAATTGATTGGACCGAACTCTCTGATTGTAATAACATGCGACTCGTTGTTTTATAACAACGGATCGTTCATGGGCTTGAGTTCGAGCTTCTTTTACCAAATCAAGATTTTCTTTGAGTCCAACTTCGCTGTTTACTTTGTTAAAGTGCAAGGCCCGTATTGTTGGAACTCCTATCTCAATTAGCTACATTGCTTCTGTTTCGTAGCAGAGTAAGAAAGGCGTTTCTCCTGTGACTGAATGTGGAGTTGTTCAGTACACCCACAATACCTTGGGGAGTTCATCAACCCATGTGCCTTTAGCTTCATCCAATTTCTTCTTCAATCCTCTCTTGTCTTTCTGGCGTAAAAGTCCTTTTCTTCTGCTTGACAGATTTTCTGGATGGATCAACATTTAACCTGTGGGTTATGACCTCGAGATCAATTCTAGGCATGTCGGCAGCTGTCCATGCAAAGACATCTGCATAGGCTCTCAATAGGTTAACCAGCTCGAGCTTGGTGTCTTTCTTAAGATTTGAACCTATCCAAATTATCTTGTTTTCTTCTCCAGGATATACTTAAATGCTTACCAGCTCTTCAACTGGTTTTCCCATTTGCATCTTTGTATCTTCTCGGAGGTCTTCGATAATGAGTGCTTCCTTGTTCTTCGATCGACATGAAGCCATGTAGCACTGACGAGTTATAGTTTGGTCTACTTTGACCTCTCCAATCCCTTGTTCCGTGGGGAACTTCATCTTGAGATAGTGAGTCGACACCACAGCCTGTAACTGATTGAGTGCTGGACGTCCCAATATGCCATTGTATGCAGAGGGGACCTTTACCACCACAAAATCAAGCATGAAGTTAGCTTGCGTCGAAGGTGTGCCGATCGCAACTAGGAGTGCGATAATGCCTTCGACTGTAACTGGCTGGTTGGAGAATCCATACAACTGCGTATCTATCTTTTGAAGAGGGTCCGTCGGAATGTTCATCTTTCTAAACGCATCATAAAATAAAACTTCTGCGAAACTCTCGTTATCAACCAAAACACACTTTACAATGAAGTTCCCAGCCTTGATCATGATAACTTATGGATCATCATGAGGAGTGTTTACGTCTTTTGAATCTTCATAAAAAAAGGTGATCGTAGCTACGGGTACAGTCTTGTGTTTCTTATTTGGGGGTTGGCTCGTTATGCACACCTCCCTAGCGTATGCTTTTCGAGCCTGTCCTGATGAACCTCCTGCGGCTAATGCCCCAGATATGGTGTAGATCGTACCCGCATTCTCTTCTCGATCTTCTTTTTCTTCCATGGCTGGAGGTGTCTGTTGTTGTCATTCTTTGTGAGCTACAAACTTTCTCAACTGGCCACGATTGATAAGGGCCTCGATTGCTCGCTTAAGTGACCCGTAATTGTCAGTTGAGTGGCCATGATCATTGTGAAAATGACACCATAAATCTTTGTTCCATTTGTTAGGCCGAGATCTCATCTTTTTGGGCCACTGGAGAGCTTTGTTGTCTTTGATCTCGTGAAGTATCTGTGATGGTTTGGCATTAACGGGTGTCAAATTTTCCAAGGCAAACAGGTCTTTAAGATGTCGTTTGTCTCGTTTAGAACGTTTGTTGTCTTTCCCCCTAGGGAGTTAATTCTTGAGATCATTTTTTCTACTCTTCCCTCCCCTCTCCACATCATCCTCTGTGTGTTTTCAGGTATTCTTCAGCTTAAATGTATTTGTTAGCCTTCTCGAGAAGAGCCTTCATATTACTTGGAGGACTTTTGTTAACCAAGAATGCGAACTTGGATGTTGGTCGAAGACCTCAGAGGAATGTAGTATACTTTACGGATTCGTCCAGGTTATCAATTTCCAAAGTGGCCACGTTGAATCGTCCGAGAAAGCATGCCAAAGACTTATTTTTCTCTTGCACAATGTTAAGCAGACTCCTTTTTCCTCCAGAAGCGACTGCTTACAAAGTGTTTCTGAAAGAGATCCGATAATTGGCCAAAGGAATAAATGGATTTCCGTTGTAAAGATTTGAACCATGCATGTGCAGCCTCCCTCAGAGTGGTAGGAAAGGCTCTGCACATGACAGCATCTGAGACCTGGAGGAGTAGCATGTTTGTTTCAAACTAGTAAACATGTTCTCTCGAATCTCCAATTCCGTCGTAGAGGTCACATTGAGGCATTCAAAAATTGGGAGGTAGCTTTGCCTTCTCGATGGCCTCGGATAACGAATATCCAGATTTTTCCCTCGGGGGAGATCGTTCTGGAGAAGGATATCTAGGGACAATCTTTCAGGAGTCTTGTTCTCAAGAACGAAACTCAGGTGTCCTCTTTCTGTGGATAGGTCTTCGAGGGGTCTCAGCTCTGGCATCCTGTTCGGGAGAGGAGTCGGTACTGTCTTCGGCTGATGGATCACGACAGTAGCATGATCTGCTTCTGGTTATGTGTTCTCTGCCCCTCTACTTGGGATTGAATGTCGGATCGGCCATTGATCTGTATTTACAGCCCTAGCTTGATCTGGAGGTGAGACGGAGACGAAGGTCGTTAGGGTCAAGATGAGAATGATGGGTAGACAGTGGATCCACCGCCATGTCGAGCTTTCTTTGAAGAGTGTTTACGACATCTTTCAGTTCTTGGATCTCTTTTGTAAGGTCGGCATGGGGTGTTTTAAACAGTCGACGATTCAAACGATGATGGAGGTCGTCGTTTTTTAGAGTAGATGTTGGAGACTGGTTTCTCTGAGATCTGGTTTCTGATTCGGGAGTGTTAGATGTCACATTGATATGGACATCTTATGTAGAACCGGCACGTCAATGTGAAGGTGTCGAACGTTGGTCACGAGAACGACTAAGTCGACGAGAGCTATGATGGTTTTAAGAACGACTGTGTGAAGAGTCGCTAGATGAAGAATGATTGGCCATGTTCCTGAGGGTCCCCATGGATGGCGCCAATCTTTTGCAGTTAAAAATTGGATCGAGAACCACACCAGAAAGTAGGCCTGCAAAAGAGAACATGGAGTGACCTCTGGGTGGGGTTTCGGCGGGGGACCGCTCCGATGCTTAAGTCAAAGATGACTAACAATGTAGAACTCTGAAAAGGCAGTAAGACACAATTTGTAATTGTGTGTGAAGTTGTCCATACCTGAGGGGTTAGACCCTTTTATATAGTAGTAGGAAGGAGAACCCTAGTAGAATTAGGTTTTGCATAACTCCAATCAGAATCAAATTAGGATCCTAGAGGATCACATCTCAATCTTTGATAGAGGTAGAGTCCTTTTAGGATTCTGCCTGGTGACTGATATGGAAAGTGCCTAATCAATAATCTAGTTTGGACTACGTGTCATAACTGCCACGTGTCGTCTGTAGATTGGAGGCGTATTTTTAGCTATATCAGGTCACCCTGAGCGTGCATATGTCATTTTGAAAGGTTTGCATCTGTGAAGTGTGCCCATGTAAATCACCCAGATGTCCTGAGGTTAATACCAACTTTTAATGTTATGGGATTCTCTTTTGTTCTCGATTTCAAAAGATATATTGGAAAAGAATCAATTTAAATTAAGGAAGCTAAGGACAAAAAGGGAATGCAAATTGCTACAGAGCCAACGCATTGAGGCCAAAAAAGAACTGAAGATGGAGAATGAAAGGTTGCTTTTTGACAATTTCAAAGTTGAGACTTTAGACTAACAATTTTGCCAAGAAAAAAAGATGATTTCAGAAAGAAATTTAGAGCTTTATATTCTTTGTATTCAATATAAGTTTCTTATTTATCAACAAGTATCTTGTGTACTAAAGAAAGAGTTTCCGTGTTCATGTATGGCTCTCATAATCCTATACCATAACTAATATTAAACACCAATTACTTAATTCAAGAGTAACCTTACTGATTTGTTCTTCTACTTGTATAAATATCTTCATAATGCATGGAAAATTAAAATAGTTAGTTTTGAAAACTATCTTTTATCATGATTGTGGTGAACCGCCTCGCAAAAAATTCCCAAACAGATTTTTAGGAGTCGCCATCTTATATATAAATGAAAATAAGGAAAACCTAGAAATGACTCAAAGGTGTCCAAACGAACGACCAGTCTATCAAAAACCAGGAGATGGTTTCGTGGACTAAGTTACGTAACGGAAATGTGTTAGGCACCCGCAATGCCCTTTCAGTCTCTACTTCGTTTCTTATAATTTTTTGGCAATAAAAAATACGTAGCATGTAAAATACTGCAAGACTCACCTCACCCTAAGCTAATTTTTATATTATTTTGGCTTGAACTCGACAACAAGAGTCAAGCAGCCTACGTATCCGATCGGACTAATCGGAATCAAAACCTCCAAAGTTCAACACTGATCCCACGTGAAGTTGTCTGCATTTCGAGCCTAGACGTAGACAAAGAAATATAAAACTCTTTTTATGTTTTCGAATAAAAATATGACTATGGGAAATAAGAGAAACTCTCAACTATTATTATCTAAGCTAATCTAGCAATCTATAAATGTACCTCGAGAAGGCGCCTACTTAGAAGACTTCGGAACGTCTTATGATGAATCTATGATGCATGTGACAATTGTGTATCTATATGTATGTGTGTGTGTATATATATATATATATATATATATATATATATATATATATATATATATATATATATATGAAGTGCTAAATTCCCCTTTAGAGGTGATCTACCACTTCTATGAAAGAAATGATTTAAACGTTCCTCTAGGGAGAGAAAGCTTGTCCCCTAGAAATATAACCCAAATACCCTATTTATAGAGGTCTACGCGTCAGAAATGATAAGAATGACTATGTCAGTCTGTGATTTGATGATAGAACTAAATATTTGATGAAAATTCAAAGTTGAAAGAAGTTAACTAACCGGCTGGTTAAGCCGACGAGTTGGCCAGTAACTGGCCGATGATTTATCAAAAACTGTCGATTTACCCAAAAAAATCTTTTTTTTTTGAATTTTGGGACATTATCTCCCCCTAATCCAATAATTATTTTTGAAAATACAGTTGGGATGAACAAGATTAAGGAATAATTATCTCCAGATTTCATATCAATCAAGGATTAATCACATATGTGCAAGGATAAATAACAAGTCATATAATTAATCACAATCTCTTGACCATAAGTTGTATTAAACCTTAACTAACTAGCTTAGTTATCCAATGGACCGGGCCTAATTAATTTGGGATAAACTGACTGGACCGGACTGGACTTGACACATTTGGACTGAACTGACTAAGCATAATTAAATAAATAAGGCATATCTCATATTATCATGTTTACACCCAACATTTAATAATAAAATTTATTTACTAATAAAGCTCAACATAAATTAATAAAAAAATAAAATAAAACTACAAAGACAGAGTGTCTATAGAGTCCTTCAGTGAGGGAGCTCCTGTGCAAGCCAACATCACAGTAAAAAGATGACACACTTTTGTAGTAGAAACATATAAAATGACTACAAGACTCAAAATAGACTCAATGACTCACATATATAAATATGAGATCGGACTTTTATCAGGCTTCCAATGTATCCCTGGAAAGGAATCAGACCAATGTAGTTCGAATGCGCAGATATATCACTCGAAGCCGGAGCCAATAGTAATAACTATTGATCGTTGAGCACTATCAAAGAGAGAGTGAAACTAGACCTCATATAGAATTGGAGCCAATAGTAACAATGATTGGTCGCCAGATGAAGGGTGTATTATTAGAAGCCGGAGCCAATGGTAACAATAATTGTTCATCTAAGAATACTAAGACATGAGATGGAACTAGAGCTGAGACTAAAAAACTCACTGCCTTAAGAGTCAGAGCTAATGGTAATGACAATTGGTCGCTTAGCCATAAGGATATGCCCCTAGAAGCCAGAGCCAATAATAACGACAATTGATCGTCTAGGAATATGAAAACAATTAGAACCGAGATCAAAAAACTCACTACCAAAGAGCCGGGGCTAATAGTAACAACAATTGGTCGCTTAGGTGAGTGAGTATAAAGCATGTCTTGAAGTTGGAGCCAATGGCAATGACAATTAGTCGTCTAGACATAACAAATGCTTATGACTAAGTGCCGGAGCCAATAGTAATGATGATTGGTTGCTTAGGCATAAGGTGCATCCTTAGATGCCGTAGCCAACAGTAACAACAATTGGTAGTCTAAGGATACTAAAAGATAATGTATAAAAGTTAGAGCCGATAGTAACAACAATTGGTCGCTTAGACATGAAGGACGTATCTCTAGATGCCAAAGCCAACAATAACGATGGGTGGTCGTCTAGGAATATGGAAAAAACTGGGAGTGGGATAGCAAACTCACTATTTAAGAGTCGAGGCCAACAGTAACAACAATTGGTCACTTGGGCGAGTAAGTAGAAAAGCATGTCTATAAGCCAGAGTCAATAGTAACGAAAATTGGTCGTCTAGACATAACAAAAGCTTAGCACTAAGAGCCGGAGCCAATAGTAACGATGATTGGTCGCTTCATCGTAAGAATGCATCCTTAGATACAGAGCTAATAGTAACGATGGTTGGTCGTCTGGAATATGGAAAAACTAAGACTGGACAAAGCAAGGTACATGATATCTGCCTGTCAACCTAAGTTGAGGGTTTGTACCCTCGATGGATCTGTGTTGGGAATTAGAGATTGTACTTGACCTTCATGTACTGACCTGATTGAAGGTTACTACCCTCGGGCATACACTTGATTAGACATGGCTGCACCAACAAAAATTGCCTACATACCTCATCCGAAAAGGATCAAGCCAAATGTAGTTCAAACTGGATTTGGAAGAAGAATATACGTGCCTTACACGTATTGACCTGGATTAGGGTCAAATACCCTCAGACATAAACCTGGACTAAGAGAGAATGACAGGTGAAGGGCTGAGATGGATAAGCTAACTCTTCTACTAGATTCACGAAGGATAAGAAACGTGGCTAAAAAATCCGTAGCAAACAACAGTTTTTTTTCTTTTTCTATTGATATAATTTAAAAAAAAAAACTTTTGAAGACTCAGGTCAAGAAGTAAACTCTTAAGACAAATTTAGATGAGACAAAGAAACTGATCCTGGTTGTTGAGATGAGGGAAACACATGGAGCCCCTAGATAAAATGCTTTCAAGATGAATTGGCCGTGCAATGGACTGACCAAATAAGGACATACATTATCCAGTCTGTCAGTAGAAGGGAATCATAAAGAGGCCCTAGAATAAATGAATATAGACCAAGCTGACAAATGCAATGTACTAGACAAACAAAAACAGACACTATCCTGACTGTTCAAAGAAGGGTTCGTAAAGAGCCCCTAAACAAAATACACGCAGAGAAAACTGAACATGCAATGGATTGGAGAAGGACACACATTATCACAACTAATTTGAAAGGGGAATCATAAGGAGCCCCTAGACAAAATGCTTGCAGACAATGCTGAGCATGCGAAGAACAGGGTGAACAAAAGACAAACACTATCACGAATATCATGAGAGTAATCACATAGGAACCCCTAGACAAAGATGCAGACAGACGATGCTGACCATGAAGAGCAAGACGATTGTGTGAAAGGGGAATCACATGTAGGGTTGTAAATGAACTGAGCCATTCATGACCGGCTCGTGGTTCGTTCTCCTTAAAACTCATTCGCGTTCGTTCATATAATATACGAACCGAACATGAACAAGTTTGTAGAGCTTGTTTATTAAATGAGCCAAACATGGACACTTCAAAATGTTCGCAAACGTGTTCGTGAACAACTCGTCTAAATAATAAATTAATTATAATATATTTAAAAAAAGTAACTTTTTCATAAATCATACAAATTAATACTTAAAACTGAGACCCTAAAGTCAATTAGCCCAAAACCCCAAGCTCGTGGGATTAGCCTAATCAGTGCAGCCCAACATCTAAGAAACCCTAACTATATAAACTAAAACCTAAACCTAAACACATAAAAATCACACACAGCCACAGGCAGCCGTATGCTCTCTCATCTTTCCCTCTCTATCTCTCTCTCTCTCACACACACTCACACACACCTTACAGATCGCACATAATCCCCCCGCTCCCTTCACCTTTACTTTGAAGAAGATGAAGATTTAAACATTACTTTGGCTACCACTTTAGTGATGCACCGTGATAAGGTGCCTCAATCAACCCCGCTCGAGTTTACTGAAGCGATCCTTTGCAGCCTCAGATCCATCGGTGGATGCCTCCTACAAAGTAACAGAGGTGTGGGATGACTCTCCAACGCATGCACATCATGGCTTTGACACCGTCAACAATGCCATCTATGATGTCGTCTCTGTCTATCTACGATGCCATCATCGCATGTCTTCGAAGTCATCATCTCCCCCTCGCCGGCGCATGCATCATCCCGTTTCTTTGTTTTCATTGCCAATCTATCAATATATCCAAGATATCTTTTAATTTGTAGTGTTTTTTATTCTGCAACCCTCTTGTATCTTCTATAATATTGTTTTTGATTCATTTTAGCTTAATTAGATTGAAGGATTTGGGGATTTTTTTGCAGATGTAGGGATTTGTTGGAAGTTAAACTCGAACACGAGCCGAGTTTCCGTAGTTGAGTTCTTCTCGTATTGTTAAACGAGACGACCGAGTTCTACAGTCGCGAACTCGAGCCAAGTTCGAACATTGATTTCTTTGCTCTTAACGAACTTGAGCGGAGCTCGAACATACCAAAACTTAAACGAACCGAGTTTCGAACAAACCCATGTTCAGCTCAAACTTGGTTCGTATACAGCCCTAATCACAGAGAGCCCCTAGACAAAGTATATGCAGGTGATGCTGACCCTGGAATAAAGTGGAGAAACAAACACAGATGCGACCATGCTTATCAGAAAGAGGGAATCACAAAGAGTCCCTAGACAAAACAGATACAGGTAAAATTGACTATGCAATGGACTGGATGAAAACATGCACAATATGAATGGGGAATCACAGGGTCCCCTAGAAAAAATGCAAGCAAACGATGTTGGCCATGAACCACAAGACAACTGTGGTAAAAGGGGAATCACAGGAAGCCCCTAGACTTGAATGCAGGCAAACAAAACTAACAATGCAATGAGCTGTATGAAAGCTGTAGGGAGAAAAATAATATAAAAGCTGTTGGGAGAAAAAGATGATCTACCACTTTTTAAGAAATAAATAATATAAAAGATGTAGGGTGAAAAAGCTTGTCCCTTAAAATGTAGCCCAAAGACCTTATTTATAGTGGTCTGGGCGTCAGAAATAATAAGGCTGGCGATCTTAGTCTGTGATTTGGTAATAGAACTCAATATTTGATTAAAATTCAAAACTTGAAAAAAGTCAACTAACCAGCCGGTTAAGTCGATGAGCTGGCAAATTATCAAAAACTGGCCGGTTCATGTAAAAAAAATCTTTCTCCCAAATTTTGAGACATTTTCTTCCCCTAATTCCATAGTTATCTCTGAGAATACAGTTGGGATGAACCAGATCGGGAATTGTCTCTAGATTTCATATTAATCAAGGATTAATCACATATATCAAGGAAAAATCACAAGATATTTTCAAGTCGTTTAATCAATCACAATCTCTTGACCTTAACTTGGGTTAAATCTTAACTAACTAGATTTGTTATCCAATGGACCTGACCTAATTAATTTGGGCTAAACTGGATTTAACTAGACTTGACACAATCGGACTGAATTGACTAAAGTGGATTAAGTAAATAAGGCCTATCATATATTGTCAGGTTTATACCCAATAATAAATAATAAAATTTATTTACTAATAAATTAATAAATAAAAATAAATAAAACTACGAAAATAGGATGTCTGCAATGGTATCAGAACAAAGAGGACAAGAATATGTTTTAAGAGTCATTTTTTGATTCCCCAACTCTAACACTCGCCTAACGTTGTTTGTCCAGCCAATTTTTCTTCACTTTTACAACTTCGATCCATGATAATGCCAATGAAATTTTTTTCCCGAGTTCTTGCAGATTCATTTGCTCCCATTTGCTACACATTTGCACTCAAAGTTGTTTTGTTCTCTACGACAACAATTATGTCTCTACCTATTATAGTTATTTTTGCACCTTGATCATGTTATATTAAATTTAGTCTTCTTTTTATCTAGTTTACTAATTTGGATACACCAATTTTTCCTCTTATTTGTTTTCAATATGTGAATCTGGATGCCTTCCTTTTCCATGTTACTCCAAATCTAGAAATTTGACTTGTCATTATCTTTATTTGTCCAGTTTATGAATCAAGACCCTATTTTCTCATCCAGACTATGAATCTGGATGCATGCCTTTTGTCTTCTCGCATCACAGTGTAGCTTTTATTTGTCCAATTTGATTGTGGAATTGGATGCACATCTTGTCTTGTTTCATGTCTAATACGTGAATTTAGACACTTCAATATTTTAAGAATACACGTCTTGTCTCATTCAATGTCCGACATATGAACTCGGATACATCAATTCTCATCTCTTTTTCGGTCTAAGAATATGGATGAAATATATTCTAGTTTTCATGTCTAAACTGTGAATCTCGATATGCCATATATCGTTGTTTCATCCGTTCTGTGAAACTAGATGCAATTTTATATATCAACCCAATTTGAGAATGTGCACACCCAACTTTTTTTCTTTTTCATTAATGAAATATTTTATCAAGACTTAATCATGTTTGCTAAAGTTTTGCAGACAACACATTTACTCAGTATGCTGATTGTTATCAATTTCTTCATCTCAAGTCCAGATGGGCATTTTGTTGGAAAGAAAAAGGCAGTATGGAGAAAACTGGACTGATAATGCCTGAGTCGAATGTGTTGCGCTCTTTTCTTAAGACAGTATTGCTCCCTTATAATCTGCTTAGGGTAGCAGTAAATCTGCCTCCTAAGATAAAACAGGCAAAACTCTATTGATCACAGCAGATCACAATCAACAGACAGAAATTTGAGAGAGAGAGAGAGAGAGAACAAGAGAATTTTTGAAGTACAGAAATGATCTGACCATCAGCCCTATTTATAGACACTAAAATGTGCCTTGAACAAGTGCAAACCGTTGTGGCAGTTGAATGACTCTGCAGATGTCACTTAACAGTCACAATCTGTAGACACGGTGAAAAGATGCAACATTTGAACTAAAAGGCACCATTAGCAGTTGCCATTTTGAATTTAAACAGATCATAAATCTGTTTAATTTCCTAATAGACACACTGTTTCAGTTCAAACTGCAGCTCACAGGCTGAATTTGTCTCAAAAAGTTAATGTTGGGCTCAAGGCGAGGGCTCCTAGCGACGATGCGCACGTGCGAAGTGCAAAGTGCACCTAAAAGCGCCAATAGCGCCTTTATGCCACCGTCGCCTGCACCAGGGCATGCGGTGCACCGCACATGTGCGAATGCATGGCCATGCATACCATGTGTTTCTAGAACAATATGGTATGTCACATGGTCATTTAAATACCCTTAACTTTCTCATTTTCCAAGCTATGTGGGAACCCACTTCATGATTATTTTCAACCTTATTAAATGACAATGTTTGAGAGTTAATATCTCTCAAACCAATCAATCAATTTGATTGATTCTTTTTTCAAATTATTCCTTGTAGTACAAACTTTAATAAGGTAAGAATCAAATTTGGGAAAATTCCCAACAATTTCCCCCAATTTTTCAAAATTGGATTTTATCACATTCCTAATTTAGAAGTGTACCTCTCTTTATCCTTTGGTAGGTCCTGCTAAGATAAAGGTGTCTTTCGACTTGAACCTTTACCTTATAGCAATGAAGTCAATCAAAATTCAAAGTAGCCTTAGCCTTGAACTAAGAATCCTTGGTGATTGATCATCAGTACTATGTGTAGAACTTTCGAACCGAATCTCCAAATACCTGCACATTTACGGCCATGTGCTACATCTTAGGATTTTCATTAGTGCCATAGGTACTAGCTCAAATCTCGTAGAAGCGGCCCTACTTCCTACACTTAAATAGGTAAATCTACTAAGGTGCACGTGTATGACTTGCACCCTCCTTTAAGGACATAGATTTATTAAAGGAATAACTCCCACCCTCCTCTTGTTTTCCATACAAGTATGCACTACCTTGAGATGATATGAAGATCAAAATCTTCATCTTCTAGTGCATCTTTGGTTATAAATACAACGTGTTTTTCCATTGAACTAGAAGACTAGAGGTTACTCTAGTAGTTAGTTGGTTTCCACATGTATGTTACCTCTCTAATTTCATGAGCTTCAAACCTATCTCCCTAGAAGTCTGCCATATTATATACCTGCCTAGGCCTTTTGTAAAGGGATTTGCCAAATTACCTTTGGATTTCACATAACTAACAGTAACAAATGATTTGCTTAATTGTTCTCTCACATAGCTATGTCTAAGACTTATATGTCTAGACTTTCCATTGTAGACCTTACTATATGCCCACATTAACTCTGCCTCGTTATTGTAGAATATAGAAATAGCAGGCATTGGCTTAGGCCATAGAGGAATCTCTATCAACAAGTCTCTTAGCCATTCTGCCTCCTTGACCGCCATTGCCAAAGCAATTAACTCGGACTTTATGGTCGAATGTGAAATCAAAGTTTGCTTCTTGGAACCCTATGAAATAGAACCTCCACTTATGGTAAATATCCAACCACTTGTGGACTTTGTTTCATCTGAGTCCGTGATCCAGTTTGCATCTGTGTACCCTTCCAAAATGATAGAAAATTCCTTGTAAGTTAATGCATAATCGATTGTGCCCTTAAGGTATTTAAGTACTCTAAACACCGCATTCCAATGGACTTGCCCAGGGTTATGAGTAAACCTACTCAAAACACCAACTGCAAAGGCTATGTCTGGCCGGGTACATTGCATGATATACATCAAGCTGTCAGTAACACTAGAATACTCTAGCTGAGAGACACATTGCCCTTCATTTGCCCTCAACTTGATAGAAGAGCCATATGGGGTAGTAACCGGGGCACAATTCTCGTGATTAAATTTTCTTAAAATTTTCTCAATATAATGAGACTGTGACAAAGAAATAGAATCCAAGGATCTAAATATTTACATTCCCAATATAACATTGGCTTCCCCCGTATCCTTCATATCAAACGATGAAGATAGAAATAATTTAGTTTCCAACGCAATATCTAAATCAGTACCAAAGATTAACATATCATCCACATACAAACATATTATCACACCACGTCCTTTATCAAACTTAGAATAAACACATTTGTCACATTCGTTTATTCTAAATCCATGAGAAATAACGACTTCGTCAAATCGTTCATGCCACTGCTTAGGAGCTTGTTTTAAGCCATACAAAGATTTGATAAGCTTACAAACCTTTGTTTCTTGGCCCTTTAGTACAAAACCTTCCGGTTGTTCCATGTACACCTCCTCATCTAAAATACCATTTAGAAAAAGCAGTCTTGACGTCCATTTGGTGTATAAATAGTTTGTTAATAGATGATAAAGCAAACAATAATCTTCTAGTGCTAAGTCTAGCTACCGGAGCATAGGTGTCAAAATAGTCTATCCCTTCTTTTTTATTTAAACCCTTGGCTACAAGTCTTGCTTTATACTTATCTATGGATCCGTCTAGCTTAAGCTTCTGCTTAAAGATCCATTTGCAACCTATAGGTTTAAACCCTGGTGGTAAATCAGTCAATACCCAAGTTTTGCTTGACATTATCGATTCCATTTCATCATTTATAGCTTTTTGCCACAAGTCAGAATCTCGAGAAGTTATGGCTTCTCGATATGTAAGAGGATCATTTTCTACTTTATACATATGAGAGTAATCACTTTTATTTCTCCTTCCCTCAGCTAAGAATTGGTAGAAATCTGGACCATAGGTTTTTTCAATCCTTGCTCTCTTACTTCCCCTTAGTTCGCCTCCTTCCCCCATTTCTAGAGTAGGTGAACTTGTCCTCATCAACTGTGTCTTCACTTTTCCGATTTCTAGAGAAAGAATTCTCTAAAAATTCTTCATCTCTCGATTCCAAAATAATATTTTGGCTAACGGATTCCGTTGATTCCATGGTTAAAAATCTATACGCTTTTGCTATGTTGAGCATAGCCTATGAAGACACATTCGATTGCCTTTTTTCCCAATTTGGGTCTTTTCAGATCGGTTAGCCTTTCTAATGCCCTACACCCCCACACTTTAAGGTGTCCAAAAGAAGGTTTTCTCTTCTTCCATAACTCATAGGGTGTGACATTAGATACCTTGTGGGTTATATGATTAAATATATATGTAGAAGTCATGAGTGCTTCCCCCCACAAATTCTTAGGCAAATCAGAAGTAAGTAATAAGGTATTAACCATTTCTTGTAAGGTCCTATTTTTTCTCTCAGCTACACCATTTTGTTGTGTAACTTGGTGTATTATACCCCAAGTTTCAAATAGATCATCAAAGGAAAGATATTCACCTCCCCTATCCGATGGTAAAATTTTAGTCTTACGATCTAATTGGTTCTCTACTACTGCTTTGTAAATTTTAAATTTATGCAAAGCTTCATCCTTAGTCCTCAGCATGTATGTGTAAGTATAGCGTGAACAATCATCTATAAATGTAATGAAATATCTTTTACCACCCCTTGTTAGGTGACCTTCCATTTCACACAAGTCCAAATGTACTAATTCTAATAATTGTGTTTTCCTCTCAACCCCTTCAACGGGTTTTCTAGCAGTTTTAGACTTTATACAAACTGAACATTTCTCTAAACTAGGTAACGTATTTTGAGGTATTAAACCAAATTTTACCATACTTCTCATGCGTTTATAATTAACATGACATAGTCTAGAGTACCATAAATTAAATGGAACAACAATATAAGCAAACTTAGTATCTTTATTAGCAATAGTAAGCTTGTACAATCCATTGGTTACATATCCCTTGCCAACATAGTTCCCTCCCTTAGTCAGAATAACACTATCTGACTCAAGCAAAATCTTGAATCCAAACTGATTAAGCATACTAACAGATATAAGATTCTAACTAACATCGAGAACAAAAATCACATCCTTTAAGGTCAGCTTCTTTCCCGAGGAGAGATAGAGCACCACAATTCCTTTGCCCATGACCTTAGCCGTAGATGAATTTCCATGCGGAGATGATATCCCTCTGCAACTGGCTCGAGGTCCTTGAACAAATTTCTGTTTTTAGCAATGTGCTTGGTTGCACCAGATTCCACCCACCACTCATCATCTTCCCCCATCATGTTGGCTTCAGAAACCACTGCAACAAAGTCCTTGTTGTCAACCACATTAACATGGCCCTTTTTCTGCCTCTTAGCCACTCGGCAATTCTTCTTGAAGTGGCCAATTTTCCCACACTTCCAACTGGCTTGTCTTGCCGGTTGGTAGAAGCAGAAGCTTGACTATCAAGCTTACGCTTAGTGCCACTAGAGGAGCCATGATCTACTACAAGAGCCTTGGAGGACTTGCTATCTTCCAACTCAAGCCTATCCAAGTTTCGAAAGTTCTCTTCAACTTGGATATACCTGACCAATTCTTGCATGGTCATGGCATCCTTCTTTTGTTTTAAATCCTTACGACATTGTTTCCAAGCTAAAGGCAATTTAGAAATTATAGTAGACACTTGGAAAGACTCGTCAAGAGAGTGGCCTTCTGAAATAATTAAATTCATAATCATTTGCAGTTAATGGATCTGAGTAATAACAAACTTGTTATCTATCATGCGAAAGTCAAACAACTTACTCATTGGGAATTTTTTATTCCCGGCGTCCTTCGTCTTGTACTTGTTGTTGAGATCATCACATAGTTCCTTTGGACTGCTGTTTGCGTACTTGATCTCATACACATCATAGAGAGTGTCGGACAGCCCTCCCAAAATGTAGCCCTTGCAGTAGGTGTCATCCTCTTCCCACTTTTGCTTTTGCTTCATGGCAGTTTGCTTTATTGCTTCGTCTGCAGCTTCATCCACGATCGGCTTTGGAATGGTGAGCATGTAGGCAATCTTCAATGTAGCAAGAAAGAAGTACATCTTGCTCTTCCATCGCGTAAAGAAAAAGCCATCGAACTTGGCCAGCTTTGAGAAAGAGACCAAGACAATTTTTTAAGTACAAAAATGATCTAATCATCAGCCCTATTTATAGACACTAAAAGGTGCCTTGAACATGTGCAAACAGTTGTGGTAGTTGAGTGACTCTACAGATGTCACTTACAGTCACGATCTGTAGACACAGTGAAGAGATGCAACATTTGAACTAAAAGGCACCATTAGTAGTTGCCATTTTGAATTTAAACAGATCATAAATCTGTTTAATTTCTCAACAGACACACTGTTTTAGTTCAAACTGCAGCTCACAGGCTGAATTTGTCGTAAAAAGTTAAGGCGGGGCGAGGGGCGAGGGCTCCTAAAGACAATGCGCACGTGTGAAGTGCAACTAAAAGCACCAATAGTGCCTTTACGCCGCCGCCGGCGGTGGGGGCGTGCATGCGGTGCGGTGCACCACACATGTGCGAGTGCATGGCCATGCATACTATGTGTTTCTAGAACAATATGATATGTCACATGGTCATTTAAATACCCTTAACTTTCCTATTTTCCAAGTTATGTGGGAACTCACTTCATGATTCTTTTCAACCTTATTAAATGCCAATGTTTGAGAGTTAATATCTCTCAAACCAATCAATCATTTTGATTGATTCTTTTTTTAAATTATTCCTTGTAGTACAAACTTAATAAGGTAAGAATCAAATTTGGGAAAATTCGCAACACATTCATGACCTCTAGGCTCTATTTTGAGGGGAAGTCTTACCCTACATACGAATATCATTTTTCATGAAAATATCCTATGTATAAAAAAAATGGTTTTCATGCATGTTTGACTCTCAAAATGTTAGGAGTAATCTTATGAATCAATTATGAAATCTTAGGAGCAATCTTAGGAGTATTCTGCTAGTACTTGTATAAATATTTCCGCCATACAGTAGAAACTAGAATAAACAGTTTTCATGTTGACTATCTCTTATCTATATAGGAAAAAGAATTTACTTTACTTTAGAGGAATAAATGACATAAGAAGATCCAACTAAGTAGTAGTACCTTATTGACCTTTTTAATAAGATCAAGAAAATTAGTAAAGATCTCATTACCTAAAGGTGTTGATCCATGGTTGCCCATGAATCAAGACCTTTAGTTAAACCGTGTTAGCTAGGTTATTGTTTGCCAACTATTTTTGCAATCCCAATTCAAAATCACAGTAACTAATTGATCCCAATAAAAAATTACCGCAACTAATTGAAACATATTTTCATATGTTGTTTTGTCTAGTGCCAAATTAAATGAACTATAGGCATTGTTGTACTTTTTATATCAGGATGTTTCTAAAGAGTAAATTTTGTTCACTGCATGTTGTTTATGTTTTCTACAAGAATGTGCATGTCAAACTTTTTAATTAAAAAATTATTTTTGTATTTGGTAAATTAAAGAATAGCATTGATCACTTAATAAGCTACAAAAGTTTGCCGGTCAATCAGGACTTCCCGCAGCAAAATACATTAGGGCTATCATCTATCACTATTATACATCCCAAAAAAATCATAGAGATCCATTTAAAACATCTTGTTATCCAGCATGTCATGTTAAACGTCAATGCGTACGTGACATGCAAAAGTAGGATCTCGCTTACAATAATTATATGTAATGGGCACCACACAATCATCAATGTCTTCAATGTTCGACATCTAAAAAAAGAAGAAATGTTAGATCAATTAGTACTATAATATGAAATAAATGTTTCCTTTGAACCCAAGTTGTTGCAATCAGGAGTGCTTTGGAGTACGCAGCTTTAGAATGTGATGCTTTGTCACATCTAAGTTTGATTCAACTATCACACTAATATCCATTTTTGTTTTTCTTTGTTAGCCATAATGAGATGAACTTTGTCATTATGTCCACAAGCGCATATTTGTGTACTGAATGGATGAGGATGGACACAGCGAGGTAGGCATTTTGGTTTGAAGGCCAAGATTTTTAAGCTTTGCGTATGAAGTTTCCTTTTCGGCTTTAAGTTTTAAGCTTTGGGTATGAAGTTTCCTTATTTACTGGATATTTATCCAAGGGTTGAAAGAAGCTTGACTGAATATCATGGCATTTTAATGGGTCCAGTGGCGAAGCCAATGGGTGGCACCGGTGGGCCGGTTCCCACGTGCTCCTTCAAAATTTTTCCTTCTTATGTGGTATGTTTTACCCACAATGATAAAAATGTCCACCTAAAAATTCTAAAGTTACTTAAAATGAGATTTTTTTTAGTTATTTCACATGTTAAAGTACCTAAAAATTTTAGCAAAGGTTAAAAGAAATGTCCTTTTAGTCGTTCAAAAAGCTAAAATTATACAAATAAACACCAAAAAAAAAGTTCAAACTCTAAATAAGTAAACATATAAAGTCAACGTATTTAACCACAGTTTAGACTTTACAAAAAAACAGAGTACACCGCATTTTGACTCTGACTACTACACTGCAATCTCTGCCTCTGGCCTCACCTGTTTTCTTCTCCCCCTCCTCCAGCCTATCTACATATGTTGCGTAAGATCCAATAAAGTCGAGCTCCGTCTAGTGGCTTTGGGGTAAAAATTGCTTCCCTAGATTGGCATTGAAATGGAAGGAGGTTTTCTATCTTATTTTTGAGATGCTTGAATCAAGCTGAAGTGTTGCTTGTTGGCTTGTGGCAATTTCACAATGCACTCCTTGTTTGTATTTTAACACCCGAAGGTCATGACAACAATTTTCACGGTGAGATTCGTGTTTGGAAGTTATAATTTGCATGTTTAACTGTAGTAGCAATTGGGCCTTTAACACCCAAATATTTATCTGTTGAGCTTTTACCTGAGATATCTAGACAAAACCAAGATAATTCGAATTTCACTATTCCATTAGTTTGAAAGTGGACTTAATTCCATGAAAAATTAACTTTTGCCGATGTAAAAGCATGGACAAGCATATTGTGGTATGAGTTTTTGGAATATTCATCTCGCTGAATCTTAAAAAAAAAATCAAGTGCCCACCCTGCTCAATGTTTTTGGCTCCGCCACAGAATGGGTCCATATACATAAAATTGTTGAGGTCGTGGAGAAGTTTGTTCGGAGTAAATTGGTTTTATGCCTTATAGATGAGAGCTAGCAATGTGCTAATCTTGAAAAGGTGACCCAGTGTCAAACGATCTTAGGCCGAGACATAATCCAAAGCAAATTGATGTAACATTCCTGATTGTATATCTTGTTTTCCTTGGTATAAAAGATCACAAGATGTTGTAAGTGTGAACATTCCTGATTCCTTAGCCTTCCAAATAAGTTGGTTCGCCATTGAATGTATTGATATGTATGGTGAGAATATTGTCTACCAAGGTCTGAGGGAAAAAGTATATATACTTGTTCGATCCTAATATCCCTTGTTTTTAGTGAGATCACTTACCAATGAAGGCAGAGGATTCAATGCTAATAAGGTGTTTGCCAGCCACTGTGAGATGTGGAGGATCTAGCCATCACTCCAATGATTTTTTAGGTCCTTTCCCCACCTGCCACCTTAGTCCCTTCTAAACTATTTTATGGTCATTTGTAAGAAACTTTCTTATCATATTTCCCCTATGTTCTCTGGGGCACATAATGTATGTCAATTGATCTAATGTTTGCTTTTCTTGTTTTCGCCACCAGACATGGCTGATAATAGAGTTAGTTGCTTTCTATCATATTACAGGAATAAGAAGCCATGTATATGCATATGGTATAGCGCCAATGAAAATATAACTGAAGTAATAAGTGTTGCTCTGGCAGCTTTGTTCAGAAGGAGACCTCTCTAGCTTGCACATTTTCCCTTAATGGTTTTAATGAACTCTCGAAAAAACTCTTTCCTTTTTCATTTCAATACAAAGGTGCATTTTATATCTCCTGCTAAAATTTTCCTTTATTGTACAGCCAAACATTTCGGCCAGTCTACGGGAGTCATCTTCACTATCATTGGGACTCATTGGAATGTAAATTTTCATGATTGATTTACCGACCAAATTCTGTGAGTACTTGCCTAGAATGTCCTTAAGAGACTGACACAAATAACTGTTAGCTGTGAAAAGATCATGACATCATTAGCAAAGAACATGTGAATTTTTGGTGGAGTTCTAACTTTAGCTTTCATTCCAGGAGTCAAAGAGACATTTGAGCTTTAGACAAAGATGAGAGATGACCTCTACACACATAATGGAGAGGTAAAGGGACAGTGAGTCTCCTTTCTTGAGACCGTATGTTGGAGACAATCTTGGCAAAGGAGACCCATTGATGAAGAGCTCATATGAGACAGTACTGGGGCACTGCATGTGTAGCCTAATTTTACATGTCGCAAGACTGCTTCCAAAAAGCCCCAATCAATCTGGTCGTACACTTTAATCATATCCATTTTGATAGAACCTAGTATCGATTTAGGCTTTTTATTCCTACTCAATCAGGACATAGTCACTTATATGTCCTCCCCCAACAAAAGTCAAAATTCAGAGATAAGATGGTTGAGAACCGGCTTTAATCTTTTTGCTATGGTATTTTCTATAACTTTGTAATGATGTTGCACATGTATAGGCCGATAAATTACTGAGGTGAGATATTTTTTGTTTTTTGGGATTAGAGCCAAGAACTCTTGTTGGCTTCTCTGAGCATGTGACCAGACCATAGAAAAGATAAAGCGATAGTCATAATAGGTCGTTCCATAAGTTCTTAACCTCATGGACTAAGCAAGAATGCCATCAAGGTCTGGAGCCGCAAAAGGCATAATTCCAAATAGCATCGCACTAAACTCTATGGTAGTGGAAGGTTTTAAAAGCCAAGAGATTTAGTATGGAAGGAAGACTCTCAATAAAATTTTTATTAAGGATTTAGTTGGTGCTTTCAAATTTAGAATGACCCTAGGGTTGAGAATCTTTTATGAGATAACAATTAATTTGTTATGGTTGACTGAGTGTAATTAATCATTGAATCATTTTTTGTTACGATGGATGAGAGTCAAAGCACGGAAAAAGCGTGTATTTTTATCCCCTTTCATAGTCAATTGATTCAAGCCATTTGAGCCTAACAAAATTTCTCACATTCTATTAACTAGTCAAGCTTTTTCCTGTCATATTGTTCATGGACTTGTGCATCGCATCCAGATACAGGAGGAGGGATTAAAAATGTTTTATGTGTTCTTTGGAACCAAAAATATGTTTCTTAGTATTCCTAAATTCAGAAAAACAATTGCTTCATCATTGATTTTCTAGATGAAATGAATTTGTATAGCGGGGACCTTCCAACATTTGTGATGAGTTATTATGAATAATGAATTTAGCTTGAAAATGCATATCTACATAACTTCAAACTATTTAGGTTGTGGAAGAAAAACAAATGAGTGAGATTTCTTTCCAGTAGTAGAGGGGCATGGTTAGAAGATTTGTATTCCAATATTTAATTTGTGCATTACGAAATAAGCCAGTCCAATCCATATTTGCAAATCCTATCAATCCGTTCACAAATGTAAGATATTCGAGTGTTGGTGTAAGTGATTGCATGACCTACCTATTTGACTTCTAAAAGGTGAAGTCATCAGAGGAAATCTGAAAGAAGATTATGACCGGAGATACAAACGTAATTAGGTCCTTTCATCAGAAGACGATAGCAGTTAATTGAAATCTCTAATGAGCGTAAGGGGTTTTGAATGACCTCTATACTAGAGACTATTATATTCTAAGGATAACATCTTTTAGTTAGGTTTTGTTGGCCATAGATGAAACTAATAATCCTGGTGGATTTTCACTTTGTTAAGGAACTCTACTTGTATGAGATTTTTATCTTTATACTGAACTTGGCCATCAACCTTATTCATCTGGCCTACCCATGGACCACCTTTAGTACACAACACACTTGAAGGGTCGATCTTCATGGAATTAATATAGCCTAGTTTCATAAAATTTGTGGTAACAAAATTGGTGGGTTTTCTAATTTGGTTTCTTAGAAAAACAGGTGGGTTCAAAATTACGGGCCAAATGTGAGACCAGAGATTCTGAAGGGACTATCTCTGACTTTTAATCCTGATTTCAAAAAGAATTTGGCTAAAGAAAGAGGCTATCAATATGATTTCTGGTTTTGGGGGGGGGGGGGGGGGCAATCATAAGATTTTATCCTTTTGGTAGCGATGATAATGAGAATGTAAGATAAAGGCAACGTACAAGAAAGCACTCCACCGAAATGGCTATCTTTAACTTTCAGTTTCTCAGAATTTTATTCCCTTTTGTTATGTGCCAACTCCTATAAATATTTGAGCATACTACTCCTAATAATATGTAGAAGACAATAACAGATAAATTAACTACATTTTAGCACAACACATAAATGAACTTAGTGAGTTGTCGGATAGATTGAGTGCTTTTGATAATTTCCATTTCTTTTTCTCGTAGCCCCATCTCCCCTTCCATGTTAGGATTCATCCTTGAGATGCGAACCCTATCCTCTAATGTGTTATTGTCATTACCAGAACTTGACTTAGTTTCCTAATTATCCACAACCACCTTCACTACAAGAAAACAGGCTTTTAGCGACGGAAAAATCCGTCGCTAAAAGCCCAAAATCCGTCGCTAAAAGAATTAGCGACGGATTCACCGTCGCTAAAAGTCCGTAGCATAAAAGCCCGTCACTAATAGTTTAGCGACGGAATTTTTAAATCCGTCGCTAAATATGTCATTTTTTCCGACGGATTTATTTTTAATTAGCGACGGATATTCCGTCGCTAAAGGTGTTTTTCTATATTTTATCTAATTTCTGAATTTTTTGAAAAAAAAATTAAATAAACTTTTAACGACGGAATTACCGTCGCAAAAGTTATTAGTTTTGTAGCTAAAATTTTGTCTCTAAAAACATTTATTAATCTGTATAAGGGCTTTTAGCGACATAATTCCGTCGCTAAAAGTCAAAAAAGGCTATTTTTTATTTTTGTTATTTAATATAAAGTGAAACCTGTTTCAAAAAATTATCCCTGATCAACCAATCCAACAAAATTCAATTTTTTAAACTAGGATTAATCCTTTACAAAATTTCAAGTAATACAAATATAATTTAAATCATATACACCACCAACTAACACTTAATACAACAAATTACATGTTCACTAAATAAAATACATCACCTTGTACAAATCCCAAAACAAAATTACAAGTTTCATTGAAACTAAAAAAAATACAAATCAAGATCCTTACTCCAAAACCTACACAATATTTCTCTGTCCACAGTTGTTAGTTGTTTCTCTTTGTCGATCACAACCTGAAAAGAAGCGTTGTACAAATTCGTTTACGATGAACAAAATAAATAGAAGAAGACTAAGGAGTATTTTACAACATAAGCTCATCTGTTGGTGATGCTAAGGAGCATCATACCTTGCCAACAGCAATGGGAGTGGGTGCAGGTGATATCTTATATAAATTCTTAAAACTGGAGTTGCTGATTTGACACAAAGAATGTGAAGTAAAATGAATTGGTGGCCATTGTTTATATTGTCATCATATATAAATTCTTAAAGCGTTATTATCAAATCAAAGGGTAGTATCTTAATATATGTTTTCATTCTTCCTTTTAGGAAGTATTCGTTTCATCTTCTAAATAAAAAAAATGGTGAGAAGGTATACGAACATGGGCTCCTAGCAAATGTTCATGTTTTTTTTTCGAGGAATTGGCTTCTTTAAGAAATGGGTGCAGGTGATAAATATCTTATGGAGCACCAATGCATTGAAAAAGATAACAGCAAAAACAAATCTTTCATCTTACAACTTTGGTCTTGTCATGCTTTATCCTGAAATTCTGTTCGAGTTAGAACGGGTAAACTAAACTGGATACTCTTGATTTTATGTCTTGATGCACTCGCTATGCTTTTCTTTTGAAAAATTCCACTAACATCTCTATCTTTGTTAGATTTTGGTAGACGATGTCAAATTTTTTGCTAAGGATTTAATTGCCCTTACATGTGTGACAAATTTTCAGAAACCAATTCCAAACATTTCCCCATAAACCAAAGTACACACCACCACCGACCAATTACAAACATATATCACCACCAACTATCCTCCAACCACTCCCTGCCAATTCCTCCACCACCAACGCAAACCACATCCCACGACCACATCGACCGACCAACAACACACTACGACCACAAATACCCCACCCACAATTGATCCCACCACCCACAAGCCCTTCATCCCAAATCTATCCCACCACCACAAGCCCACAACTATCAAGTGACCCATCACCACCAACCGATCCCTCCCACCAACACCAACTAACCACCACCACTCGATTTCACCAACATAACCCAACAACTGCACCAGATTTACCAATCAAATTCACAACCACCACATCAAATTACCAAAGTCTTAGTTAATAGGTGTCGACTAAGTCTTTCTGTTTGACCAAATTACACAGTATTCAAGCCAAATCAGGGAACTTATAGAAAAAATCAATTTCTATGAAATTAATCAAAAGCAGTAAAACGTAAAAGCCAAAACATGAAGGAAGATGAATGAAAGAGAGAACTTATTGTCGAAGGAAATACTTGAGATATGCTAACTGCTGAGGAATGGTTGCCGACTCGCCGCCGCCGGCCGGTAGATCTGGACTGGAGAGAGATGCGAGTGTGGTCGCCGGTGTATCTGAATTGCTGAGTGGCTGCCGACTTGTCGCCTGCCGGTGCTGATGGTCGCATTGTCGCAAAGGCTAGAGAGAGATGCGAGAGTGGTGACAGCAGCGTGGGGGAGGCAGGGTGGGACGGGAAGCCGGGAAGGCGTGGGAGGCGAGCGGCGAAGGTAGGCGGCGTAAGTCAGTGTGGGTGTGAAAGAGAGAGAGTAGCGGCGGAGAGAATGAGAAACTGAAAGAAAGAACTAGGGTTTTTTGGTTTTAATACGTAGATTTTTACCGACGGACACAATCTGTCGGTAAAAATCCGTCGCTAAAATCCCATTTAAATTTTTTTGAGAAAAAAAATTGAAAATTTTCGAAAATAACATTTAGCGACGGACTTTTCCGTCGGTAAAAGTCCGTCTCTAAAGATATTTACCAACGGAACACTCCGTTGGTAAATATCTTTAGCGACGGACTTTTATCGACGGAGAAATCTGTCGCTAAAGCCATTTTTAGCGACGGATTTACATCCGTCGCTAAAAAGGCATTTTCTTGTAGTGCTTCTCATCACCAGTCGAGACTTTGAACTTGCTAGCGATTCCCATTGTCTTGCTAGAATTGCTAAGGCAATTCTTACATATTGTTAGGTAATCACCAAGTCGTGGGATTTAGAAATAGCTTCAAGGAGTGAGTTTTTCCTAACTGTGAAAATAAAATCTATTTGGGTTTTAGCTATATGTTCATAAAGTGTTAACAAGAGTGTAGCTTTAGAAAGGTGGATATTAGTGTGTTTAAAATCATCCTATACTTTATTTCACCGTTATCATTGAAAACCTTGATTTGCAAAGAATAAATGCTCAAGGGGTGCTATACTTTTGCCAAGAAATACTACTGCAGGCAATGGTGCGTTAAAACTCGTTGAGTGGTTGTCGTCGTCCACCTTATCGTGGACGCATAGAGACTATTACACAATAGTTGCATAAGGAAGAGAATGAGCAGGGGTCGGTGGTGGGTTAAAGAGATGGTTCGTGGATGAGAATAAAAGGTCACCGGCTGTTAGTAAAAAGGCTAAGTCCATAATCAGACAGGCCAATGATGAATCTGCCACGTCAAAGGTTGAACATGGTTGGGCTTTAAACAAGATAGTTGGTTTGAGATAGGCCAATAAGATGGTCAACATACTTTATATACAGACTCGGGCTGTCCATCATATGTAAAAGGAATTCTTAAAGGGAAGTATATAATGGGGCCATAAGGGAGGGCCAAGTTGTTTACTTCTGGCTATAGCTCGTCCAAATAGATTGGTTTTTCTATTATAGGTGGGGTCATTATTATTAGAGGTTTCATCCACCTCTAGGTCAGTAAAGTAAATTTAGTAGGGGTATAACGATACTTTGGATCAGATTTGCTAAATTTTTGAGATGATCAAGGATATCTTTGGCAAATATTAGATACCCTAACTTGCTGATTTTTACACGTGTTTAAGATATTGGAGCTTAACACCACTGCTAATGTCATCTCAATGATGAGCAAATCGGATAAAGGTAGTTTCCCAGATGATCTACTTCATCTTGTCAGCTCGTGAGAGGCGTTGAGTGTCCGGAGCAAATTGCCAAATCTAATGCCTCCTATTCCATTTTTGATGGTTTCTCACTTGCCATTTCCCATGATATCAAAATTTTTCTAGGATTCATTTCTTTAGAAGAATTATCTATAGTTGTTTTGGAGCATTATGTCAAGATTCATACCCAATGGCAAGCTGTCCTTATTTTAATCCTCATTAAATTGATCTATGTTTGCTAGTGGAAGAGCCAAGTTAAGTAGTCGATTTAAGGTTCACCTTCTTCTTGTTGAAAATCCTTCATTACTTGAAACCTCATATCCCACGTCCTCAAGGCCTATATTTTCTTCAAAGGTCAAATCTTGACTAGCCAAATTTTTTACTTCTTCTGTACTATCCAAATAACCATCTTCTTTGAAATTATTTGCATTTTTTTTTATCATTTACCACTAGGGTACAATCTTCTGTACTTCCACATTTTTATGAGCTTGTTGATCACCATTCTCTCCCATCTCCAACAATGGGGGTGTTTGGGTGTAGTAACAGATTTAGGATTAATTACACCCATGTTCCTGAGATTAGGGTGTAATTACAGTCAAGGACACTAAGTTTCAAAAGGTAACAAACCGTGACCACAAACGTTAAAAAGGTAATACTTATGTCCATCCATCAAGTATCCGTCCAAAAAGTGTAGTTTTGTGATGTCATCAATACATATTTTTAAAATATGGCAATCCTACCCTTAGATTACTGTTACCTCTCTCTCTCTCTCTCTCTCTTGCCTTTTATCTTTCATGAGCCTCCTCTCTCTTCCCCTTATCTCTCTCTTCTTCCATAAGACACATGTGAATTCTCCTGCCACCATGCGGCAGCCCCCACCATTTCACCACCAAGCTGTTACCCATATCGTCCCACCACCAAGCCGCTGCTCCCATCGTCCCACCACCACGCTGCTGCCCCCACTGTACGACCACCATGCCGATGCCCACCGCCGACCACCACGCCCGTTGCTTCCACCGCCAACCACTACGCCCGCTGCTCCCACTGCCTACCATCCCGCCACTGCTCCCCCACCCCCCGCTATTGTCCCCTTCCCTTCCCCTACCCGGTCGCCTTCCCCTTCCTCCCGCCCTTACCCTGTCGTACCTCGCCTTCCCTTCCCCTTCCCTCCACCCTACCTCGTGTCCCCTGCCCTCCCTTCCCTTACCCGTCGTCTTCCCTTTCCCCCCGCCCCCACCCCGTCGCGGCATCGTCCCTACCATGCCACCTTCGCCCTTCCCCTACCCCCTACTGCCTTCCCCTTCCCTTCCCTTACCTCACCTCACCTCACCTCACCTCGCACCGTCCCTTCCCTTCTCCCACCCCACCCCGTCATCCTCCTCCCTTCCCCTTCCCCCAATGCCTTTTGATTTCTTAGAATTTTGGATAATAAATGTTGGAATTAAAGTAGAATTGAAACCCTAATTTGAAAATTAGGGAGATAAAGGAATGGCTTGAAATCCTAATTTTCAAATTAGGGTTTCAAATGAAAAAGAATTGAAACACTAATTTGAAAATTAGGGAGATAAAGGAATGACTTAAAACCATAATTTTCAAATTAGGGTTTCAATTCCTTCTGAACCCTAATTGGAATGGCATGGTAAAGAATTTACCTTTCAAGTCATGGGCAATGTGGTCATTTTGACCATGCCGTTATGTATTTGAGTATTCCGTTAGGTCAAAGGACATAAGTGCCTATTTTCCAAACTTATGGACACGCGTGTAATTTCACCCAAACCTCAGGGACATAAGTGTAATTAACCCAATGATTAATTTTCACTATTGGTCAGGACGGGCTTGGTGAAAAACAACTGGCCTCGTCATTTGGAATTGCTATTTGCGATGATCGGTTTCAATCAGAATTCGGGGGAGCACGGAGCAAATTTACAAACATGGGAACACCTTCAAGAAGAATGTGGTGTATACATCGGGCATTATGGTGTGTGCAGTTCTCTTGGCTAGGGCCTCCACTATAACACCATGATACATTTTTGAATTTATTTAAAAATTTTAGCGGCCAATATATTTAGTTAGCATCGATATTTTTAAGTAGCTACTTTTAGCGACAAATTCTAGGAATCATAGGTTATAACTTAATGATTGAAGTTATAGGGATATTGATTGGGCTTTTAGTGACAATTAGCGCAAACAGTATATATTTTTTAACCTTCAGTGAAAATTAGTGAAGCGGGGTTAGTAAAAAATTTAATCTTAAATTGGGGACATTGAATAAGTGGAAAATCACATATTTGATTTTATTTAGTCAACCCTATAATTTTAGAAGCAAAATTAGAGAGAACAAGGAGAGGAATTAGGAAGAAATGGGTGCAAATGGGATTTATATCCCATAAGTCTCGTTTATAGCTACAAGCCAGAAAAAGACGGAAGAAAGTGGGGAGAAAGAGGAAAGAAAAAGAAAATAAAGGAAGAAGAGAAGTCTGTGGGGACTCATGAGAAAGGGTGGGAGAGGGATCTGTCAACAGAGAATTCTAGCGACGAAAAAAAAAACAAGAAAGCACCAGATTTCTTGGGCAAAGGAGAGGTGCCAAAGAGGGTGTGTTATGGTCTATCTGCTGCCACAAAATATCCTGTGAAAATGGGTTTGATTCTGGTAAGCATTCTATCATTTTTTTGATCAAATTTATTTGGCGTAGTCATTATGACGGGGCCTGAGGTTGTGGGCATGTGTGAGGGTACTGCAAAGATTGAGTGTTATTGTTTTTGCAGTGGTGTAGTGTGTGTTTATGTGTGTGTGAAATAGTTGTAAAAAGGGAAAGGGGTGCAGCACGTGTGTGTGTGTGTGTATATTGTGTGTGACCATGGGTGTATTGTGTGTATAAGTGGGTAATTTCAGCTTTTATGTGTGCCGTGAGAGTGTAAGGGTGTGATTTCTATGCATGTAAGCTTCTAGGAGTCGGTCGTGAAATGGACAGTAAGTTATGTGTGTGTATTAGCTGTGTTAGGATTGTGAGGAAGCTGCCTAGGATTGAGAGGAAGATGCAGAGTGTGTGAGCACCTTGAGTGTGTCTGATGTATGCGTGTAAGCGACCAAGAATGGAGGTATGTAGCCATGAGGTGTGTGACATGGGTTTATGGGAAGGAAAGGGAAGAAAATGGAGTGCGTGTGTGTGTATGCGTGTGAGTATATAGTGTATCTGTTGTATATACAACGTGTGTGTTTGTGTGTTGTAAGCAAGTGTATGAAATGGGTCTTGGAAGAGGGAAGGAAGAAGATGTGTTTGTGTATACAAGTGTGTAATTAGTGTACATGGGTGTGGGTAGTGAGTGGGTGCTTGTGTTTGTGAAAGGTGGTGTTGTGAGATGGGAATGAGGGTTAGCCGTGGTGCCCAATGTGTTTGAATGGTGTGTGTTTGTGAATATAATGACTAGTGAAAGATGAGAAGATTGAGGAATGTGTTGATATGGGTTTATGTGTATGTGGTTGTGTGTTTGAGTGTGGGTAAGAAGAAGGAAAGATAACTGTGACCTGTGTGTGAATGTGAGTTTTTGGACTGTGACTGAGAGAAAGGAAGAAGACAGGTAGACAGTAAATGAGTTTTATGCAGTGGAGTGGTATATTGCGCTTGCACTGTTGTATCACAAGACTATTGAGTATTGTACCATTGTCAAAAAATCTTGAAACTTTATAGGAAGGTTATTGGGGCAATATTACAATTACTATCAAATTTTCATATGTTTCTGATATCGTTTGGTGTTTTTAATATTTTCTGTAAATTTATATTTGTAAAATCCTTTGGAGTCTGTAACCTCATGGAAATGTTCTGAAAAAAATTGAGTGATATTTTTATAGTACAAGAAAGACTCAGTATATATTTGGTGATTTTTGGAGTTGATTTATTATAATTTTTCATATTGCATTGAATTTAGCAAAATTAAAAATTAAAGAAATATTTTAGTGCCGTTTAAATTCTGATTTTTATTTCTATAAATTTTATACATATGTTAAGGCTTTTAAAAAAATTACGGGACTTTATTTTCATCTAGAAGTAATTATGGTTATTTATGGGTTTTTATTGCATTTAAAGAAATTATTTAAATTTGAAAATATTCAAAATTTTAGAAAATTTATATTTTGAAAATTTATAATGTTTTAAGATATAAAATTATTTTGTTATAATTTAATATATATTTGGTGTATTGTTACGCATTACAGGATGTATAGGGATTTCAGTAAGGTTAGCCACATGCCGGATCGCTTTGAGTTGCGCGATTTCAGAGTTGAGAGTGGGTACGCTGTGGATAGTTACTATTAGGTTCATAGTATAATAGTTTAGATTCTTTTTCTAACAAATTTATTTTCAATCTATGTTTATTCAGAGATTATTGATCGAGGTTTGGTAGCATTGCTTAGCTTGAATCGAGGTAAGGAATTTCGTCTGAACCCTACCTCATCATTCTGATTTTTAAATGCTTTATTATAACAGTCTTACAAACTACATTGATTGTTGATTTTATGATTGATATAAAAATATTTTTTTAAAATTTCCCATGAAGCCCTACTTTGAGCTATTTACCGATCGTTTAAAATT
This sequence comes from Escallonia herrerae, assembly GCA_033070095.1. NCBI lineage: Eukaryota > Viridiplantae > Streptophyta > Magnoliopsida > Escalloniales > Escalloniaceae > Escallonia > Escallonia herrerae. The sequence goes on along the minus strand of JAVXUP010001419.1, from coordinate 190,055 downwards.
TTGATTCATATTGATTTGTTTATTGACTCAATCATCGTAAAATATTTTCAACTCTATTTATTGCTTCTGAATGTTGACATGAGTTAGTAATCTGGGAGTTATAAGGATGATCTGTATTGTTAAAGTTATAAGGATGGTTTGTTAGTTGGGTTAAACTAGTACTTAAATAGACCGGTCAGTATACATATACATATATAAAGCGTATCGAGCACTGTCGAGGTGACTTTGCCATAATGTACTGCTCACGTTCAACGTTTCATGTTTCTATTTTATTGCACCAGAAGTGTTTTGAAATGATTATTGATTTAAGGGATTGAGTTGATACTCATCCCTATGTTTATATTAAAATGATGTGGTTTTATTTGAAAACCTTTTTAAAATTATGATTTGATTGTACATAGAAAATCATTTGAATCGCTATGTTTCTCCATTATAAAAGTTGTTATTTGGCTTAAATGTAAAATCGTCCGTATTGTTTTCTTGTTTTTAAATCATTGATCGAACTTACTGGGCTCTCAAAAGCTCACTCTCCTTTGACTTTCTTTCCGCAAGTTGCCTGAGTATAGATTAGAGAGAGTGAAAGAGAAAAATATTAAATTTTTGGTATTGATTGTTAGAACTCGTACGCGGGTGACTTTGCTAGTTTATTATTCAGGTTTAAATTTAGTTTTCAGGTATGATTGTACACTAAGAGAAAACACACTGATGGATGCTTTAGTTGCTCTGAAAGTTATGGCATTATTTAGTTAAGTTTTGAGGATAATATTGTTTAGTATACATGATTGAGCGAGTGTTAGCGTTTCGAAAATTCTGGGATGGTAAATTCATAACCTCAATTGGAGAACATATGCAATGGGTGTGATCATGGCTTATTCTTCCGCACCTGTAGTAGGCAGTGAAATTTCTCTCTCATAAATGTATCGAAGAAAATGCACACCTAAATTATCTAGCATTAAAAACTCCTGGGAGCATGGATGCCTCCACAAGCACCCTGACCCTTATTTGAAAAGAATTTGCATTTATGGTGCATTGCTCGACCAATCTATTTCCAGCAGAGTACCCGTCGCAAGTCAGATTCGGTTATAGTTGGCCAGAGTTATTATCTCATCTGAAGAGATAAAAGGTTGTGAGTGTAATGAAAGGGGACTGATTGTAAACCTACTTGGATGCAATACAAGATTCAAATTACTATACAAATAATGAAATCGTTGTGATTCTAAAAGGTGAATTTAAAGTAAATGATTTGGGTTAGGACAATTATGTGGTTCATTTTTAATCGCGAGTATATCATCTAAGTGTTCTCCTCAAAGATTTGTGGTTAATTCATGGCCATTATCTTACATTTCAAAAGTGAAAACTGAGTTTTCAATCTAGGAAGGAAGAAGTACTATCAACTTTGTTATGTGTTCGTTTTCTCATAAATATCAATCGAGTTCTTTTTAAATGTGCTCTTATGAAGATGGGTAATGGATTGTGAGTGGTGATGAAGGAAGGCAAGTAGAACTTGTACTCTTCTCGTAGTCGGAGTCAACTATAGGGCCTATGGTGGAGGGTGGACTTAAGGAAAACGTGGTAAATCATGGAAACTATAATGAGTATCAACATGGGTATAGTCTATGGATGATTGCCAAGTATTGCCCACAGTGAAACATCAAGCAAACACGTGCTTGGCAAGCCAGTTCAGGTAAAATAGGTGATACATTTAGGCTGCATAATTTTAAGGAAGTTTATGTTGATACAAAGTTAGCTCCTAAAAAATACACGTAAACTGAATAATGCTAACAACACGTGAGTGTGATGGGCTCTAGATCTACTGTATTGGACTCGAGTGAAGTTCTGGAGACTAATGATCTAATGGTACAATGTTTTGAGAATCGTCATATAAATGAGGGTGTTCGTTGGGCATTTGGCCTAGATGAAAAATTCATCAAGTTAAAAGACTGAATCCTTCCAAATCCAAGCCTAAGAACTGTAAAGATAATGCTCCCTCGGAGCATTCTCGTTAAGTTTTGTTCAGTTTCAAATCTTTACTTCTCTGTAAAGATTCTTCTTAGAATTATTAGAAACGAAGAGCTTTTTCACTATATTGTTGATCTAGCGTAGAAACATGATTTGAAATTTTTTTCATCATGAGCAAACATTTTGCTTCAGGGTTCAGAAAGCTACATAGTGCTAAAGCGAAGTGATTTTCGAATGAAACTTGGTTATTTTGGAAATATAAGCAGGCAATTTGGGAGATATCATCACTGCCGAATCAGGCTAGTAAAATATATTAGCACGGATGCTGACTGGTTTGTATTGGATTTGAGACCTAATAGTTTCTATAAAAATGATGTTTTTGTATTATACTATTGGCATAGATGAGGTAATGCATTTTTCGTGGCCTATGACAAGAGATTGTAACGATATAACTGGAGTGGTGAGATATAATACTTAATGCCTTTGTTCAACATCTCCCGCAATGTGATTATAAAATTTGCCTAATTTTTATGGACTTGGAGGTGATCCTCCCTCATCCACCAATATGTTAATGGTTTCATTGGGAAGCTACATAGCTAGCACAACAGGATTATGACATAATGCTTTTAGATCAATGCATTATTATAATTCTGAAATAAGAAGTTAAGTTGAAGACTCCGTTGTGGTAGTCAAAAAGTGAAACACCCATATTTTTGGTCGTATCTTAGAGGAAATTACTTGGCCGTATTGATGGGAGCTTGAGGGATCTTAGTTCAAAACATTATGTATTTTTCACTAATCTGGAGGAAAAGTTGGTTGAAGGGAAAATGTACTTTTGTTGTAAGAGGAGGTTCATTGTACGAATATATTCTTTGGACATCGTAACTCCATTTTTTTGTACAACTAACTTGATTAGTAGAAGGAAAAATTGCATGTGTCTTAGAGGTGCCAAATGGGCCGGGCTTGGGCCGGCCCGACCCAAGCCCATCGGGCCTCTAGCAAAATGGGCAGGGGCCGGGCCAGGGGGCTGCCAAATGGGCAGGGCGGGGCCAGAATCTGGGGATATCTGGGCCCAGTCCAAGCCCAGGCCCTAGGCCCAACATTTAGGGCCTGGCTTGGGCTGGGCCCGGGTCCAATTTTTTATTATTTTTATTTTTTTGCATTTTCTTATTATTCAATGTAAAGACTTTAATTACGGTAATTTGTTCTTATTGTTTAAGCAAATTGTACTCTAGGCATGTCCAATATTCACAATTTAACGAACCTAATCTTTATCATTTTATTTCATTATAAATCATATACATTGAAGATAAATGTGTTTATAGGCCCTCCTCCTTTTATCCGGGCTTGGGACCGGCTGCTTGTAAACAAACATGCGAAGTTACCCATTTTTTTATATATACGAAAAAATATCTATCTTGCTCGTAAAAACTTATTTTATTATATTATATTATATATATGGGAGCTGATTCGTTGAGAGCGCTAGCAAAATGAATTAAGTTGTTAGCGCGATCTGGCTGTCCACGCGCAATCTGTGGACGGTCCAGATCTTTTTTTTGCGTTTTTTTAAGTCCGTCCTCTACATTATGTAGCGGACAATTTTTGGACAAATACCCCTGATTTCCGATCTGAGAACCCTGTATTTTATGGGTACAGTATCTGTCTGCCACATTATGTGGCGGACGGACCAAACCCATTTCATCTCTTGTTTCTGCTCCTTCATCTCTCTCTTCTTCCAAACCCATTTCTTCTCTTGTTTCTGAGGGTGAAGTGCAATTATATTGTCCATCATCCCTTTCTGATTTTTACCACTTAAGAGTCCACTCTCAGTCACCAGAAAATCTGTTCAAGCAAAATAAAACTTGTCCCTGAAGGTTTTACTTCCAAATCGGACTGAGCAAGTGTAAGGAATGTTAATGTCTAACGCTCTTTCGTCCACCATTTTGTTCTCATCTCCAATAGAAAACCATTCCATCACCAAAAAACTTCACTTCTCAGTCCTGATCCAACAGTGAGAGCAGTTCGCATGCTTATTTACCTAGATCCAACTTATCTATGATCGGTCCCAATCAACAGATTACACTAACAACAGAAAAACTAGCAATAATGAAATAAGATTTCACCAGATCACCCCAAAAATCTATGAGCTACAAGATGCGTACATTTTGGGTCTCTTAGGTAGAGGACACGTAGACGGCAAGACGGGCTTGTGACCCGAATGCGGCTTTTGGATAGGAACGACCGATCCATATGGCAGTTCAGCCGTTGACAACAATACAACGGCGAGGTGGTTCGGTATTGGAGAGGAGGAAGAGGTCAGGTGAGAAGGCAAGAATAACCACAAGAGTATGCTCAAAGATTAATTTGATGATGGTGAGAGAGACCGGTGTGGCCTGGTGTGGTTGGTGGAAGAGAGAGATAAAATAACGAAGATGACCGGTTGATGCACGACTTCTGTTCTTTTGTGCTGGTAAATAAGAGAGAAAATGCTTCTGTGCTTTTGTCCGCCACATTATGTGGCGGACGGATACTGTGCCCATTTAATACAGAGTTCTCAGATCAGGGATCAGGGATATTTTTGTCCAAAAATTATCCGCTACATAATGTAGCTGACGGACTTAAAAAACGCAAAAAAAAGATCTAGAACGTCCACAGATCGCATGTGGACGGCCATATCGCGCTAGCAACTTAATCCATTTTGCTAGCGCTCTCAACGAATCAGCTCCATATATATATATATATATATATATATATATATATATATATATATATATATATATGAAAAAACTATATTTTGTGATAAATTTTATTCTTAAAACTTAAGAGAAGGAAAATAAAAAGAAATTACCTAATCATCCGGAAGTACTTCAATATCCGAGTCACTGCTCTTCCTATCATCAATCGGTTTATCTTGCTCGCGGTATTTCGCATCAAGATAATCCTTCCAACATACACATAGCTCGAGCGACTCGGGGTTAAGACGACTCCTCCTGTCATCCAAAACCCTCCCGCTCGCTGAAAATGCCGACTCTGAAGCAACCGTGGAGGCTTGCACTGGCAGTACATCCCGTGCAATTTGGGCTAAAGTTTTATACATGTTTTGATTTTGTTTCAAAAAATTTAACAAATTAAAATTAACCTGTTCTTGCATTGATAAATCAGAATAATGATCAGTATTTGAATATACACCAATCTCATTAAAAGAGGAAAAAGTAGACGAACCTGCCGAATTAGAAGTACCTTCACCTGGTAGTTGTCTTGCTACTAGATGTTCAAAGCCCTTAAGGTATGGCGCATAATACCTCTCAGCAGTCGATGATGAAGCTCGTCCGCGCACGTCAGCAGAATTACGATAGAGGTTGAACAATTCCTCAAATGTCTTGCTCACTTTTGCTGTGAGTGCGGTTGTATCCTCTACTGGGTAGCACATTAATATCGATATCTCTTGTATCGAGACGTTCACGCCATGCAACTTTAACCTAGGATCTAAACAAGTAGCAACAGCAAAAACAACAGGCAGTTCACTCCAATATTTATTAAACTTTTTATCCATCACTTTTACTATTTCCTCAAAGGGTCCTATATATCTCCATTTTGTTAACATTGTAGCCATCTTGAGAATTTCTATTACAGCGAGAGGAGAGGTGGGATAGTACGTACCAGACAATAAATTGGTAGACGTGTAAAATACCTCCAAAAATTCAGCTAGGTATGTGGCCATCTGCCATTCCTCTTGAGTTGGCAAGCCGGCTGGGAACAAGGTTAGTAGAAAATGCGTATAGACTTCTCTGTATGCCAGAATGTGTAAAAGCATATGGTATGTAGAGTTCCACCTGTGGACCACATCTGTAACTGCTCTCCTGCGAGGCATATTATATTCAACACACAACGTTTTAAATTGTTGTGTTCTCGGACTCGAACTATTAACATACGCTGTCATACCCCTCATTTTGACAAGAATATCTCCTGCAGCAGCTAAACCATCTTGAACAATTAAATTAATTATATGACAAACACAACGAACATGAAATAATTAACCAGAAAGTACAGGTTTGAGGCTCTCCTGTAAAGCATCAACAGCAGTTGTATTGTTAGAAGCATTATCAAAACTAATACTCATAATCTTATCCTTTAATTTAAACGTGGTACATGCTTTTAATATAATACTAGCAATGTTCATTCCATCATGCGGAAAAGGAAAGAGCTCGAAAGCGATGATTCTCTTGTGCATAATCCAATCGACATCAATCCAATGGGCTGTCACACAAGTATAACTAACAAAAGTAAACTGAGATTGCCAAATATCAGAAGTAAGACTAACTTTACCGTCAAATTTATCGAAATAATCGATCAGGCGTGCTTTAGCAGCATTATACTGTCGGAGTGCATCGGATCTAGTTGTGTTTCTATGAACCTTTTTGTACAAAGGTTGAACGTATGTGTTCATATATCTAGAGTGCTTAGCATTATCGGCAAAAGAAAAGGCTTGTTCATCATGAATAACAAATTCAGCGAGACCGTCTCTTTGCTCTCGCTGATTATAAACAAATAACTTACCGTCAAAAGATAACTGCGTTTGGGTAGGTTCGACGTGGCCTTGTCGAGGTGCACACTGAGGGTAATGCCTTGTCGACGTGGCTTTTGACCCTAAGGGTATTAATGATACTACTATATATATATTTTTTTTATTTTCGAGTGTGCTTTTGTACTTTTGACCCCTCCTATATGTGTGTAATATCATAATGAAGATCATCTCACATGAATTAGCTAATGGTTTACATTCTTTTCATCCTTGGCTGGTTGCTCCCACACAATGCTATTTATTTTAAAGCGACAAACTAAATATAAAATTGTGGGGTGTTCAAGAGATTCTTCATACTTTGCATAGACGAAAGGTATGAAGAGGGGATAGTTATGAAGCTTGACCTAGCCAGTGTTATAAAAAGCGCACCTAGGCGCTAGCTGTAACTAGGCGCACTCCTCGTGCCTTGCCTAGGCCTAGGCGCAGCTCGTTCGATAAGGCGCGCGCCTTGTGCGCCTAGGCGCCAAGGCACAAGGCCCATAGCGGCAGTGGAGGAGCACACCTAGGCGCACGAATATTGACCGTTGGATAGGCTATCGTGGCTTAATCTGGAATGTCCATTTTTCTTTTAGATTTTATTTTTTTTAGCTCCACTTTACCAAGTCTAAGTCTAACACACTAAACCTAACTCTAAAAATCCCCAAATCAGAAAATACACCAACTTTCATGACTCAACTCTCGGCCCCTCGCTAGTCACCAACTTTCTCTCTGTCGCCGCTGCTCCAGTCGCCGACACTGACGCCGTCGTCACTGCTCCAATCTCTGTCACCACTGCTCCTCTTTCCCGTTGCTGTTCTTCTGCTCCCCTCCCGATCCGTTTCTCTTTCTCTCCCTCCCTTACAACTCATAGCACTCACGCAGTCTCTTCCTCACTCCCTCACTCACACATCACAAGTCACAATTCATATTCTTAACTTGGATGCATATGCATTGGATGTGCAGAAGAGATATATTAAGCAATTGTTGGATGGGTAGACAGCCCAGTAATCCTGTACTTCAAATCAACATTTTTTTGATGAAGCCGTGAAGGATTGTCATGTTGCTGAAATTATCCTTGTACTTTGAATGCATAGAAGATAGACAATTTTTGTAATGACTGAGCATCATTGGTTACACTGGTTCATGTGTTATACCTAATTCTGTAGTGATTTTACTTGATTCACTTTGTATGGTGGATTTAAAGCATCATAGGTTACAGTGGTTCATGCGCTATAAGGATTTCTCAATTTACCACCAAGGAATGTTCCTTTTGTATTTGGTGTCAAACTAGAGTCAAGACTGTAAGTAATTTATTGGAACGTTAATCATGTCTTTCTTAGGTTAAAGACCGTGTCATTCTTTTCTAGACCGATGTAATGCCTTGGTTTCCCATGTTATTACTACACTGGTATAGCTTTTGCAATGAACTGTTAAATTAATGGACTGCAATTTTTTAGTGGATTTAACTATTAATTCTAATGTTGGAAGCTTGTTAAATTATAATGCGATTGAAACTTCTTCTAGTGTTTGGAAGTTTGTTAATTGTCATTTTCTGATTTTTTTTTACATAATTTTATTGTTTATGCATCATTATTTATTTAATTTTATTTACTTTAATATTGCGCCTCGCTTCGAAAAGGCACCCGCCTGTGCCTTGCGCCTAGGCTCCAGGGACCTTTTGCGCCTTAGGTGCGCCTGCGCCTTTAATAACACTGGACCTAGCTAAGGCATATTAGTGTGTTAATAGAATTTTATTGGTGTCCCAATAGATTGGGTGATGCTAATCATGAACTTGTTTCCACCAACAAATTCTCTGTGTTGTGGAATGAAGAAAGAATGCAAAGATTTTTGTTGTCTCAAGAACTATGACAGAAAGACCTGATAATGCCTTACTTGTTCGATTTCAAAGTGGAATCATGATCTTATTTCATCAATAATGGAGTTCATGTATAGAATGGAGCATATTAAACAGCCTCGTGGTGGCCGTACTATTTCTCACCTTTTTTTGGTTCACGCCTCACTCTTTTTCTCGATCTGAGGCTTTCACTATGCAAGCAAAAGTTCTCTCCGATGTTATTGAGCATTTTGTGCAGCTTCGGGCCAAGAGGCAAGTCTACCTAAATCTAAGCATTTTGTAACCCCAAACATCCTCGAAAATGTGTCAAGAATTGACAACATACGATGCTTTGTTCCTCCCATTCAGAATCTGGGTAAACACCGGGTGCATATGTTTAAAGCATTTAAGAACAACTTTTTGGTGAGAAAGTTGCATTCTATCTCCTATAGATACGGGTACACAAATCAAGTTGGCTGCTTCATCTGTCCAAGCTTATTCCATGCATAACCATAGTATAACCATCTGTCCCACCAAGTTGCATTCTACCGCTACGCCTCGCCATCGCCACCGCAAACCACAAAAAAAAAAGTCAAAATAAAAGGGTTACTAAACACCAAAAAAAAAATCTAAAAAAAAAGGGTTATCAACACCCACTTGTTTTTATAAAAAAAAAAATAAAAAATTAAGCTGCTCTTTAAAAACTGAAAACAAATTTTTTTTTTTTGTCAAACGAACCCTAAATTTTGGATTGACCCGTGGTTGTCAAAGTGCTCATTAACAAACTTAATAGTTGCACAAAGTTCCAAATTCAGATTCGGACAGATGCTCTTTCGTATCTCGCTTAGAGGAAGAAGCCGATAGAACAAAGGCCTCCTAGAACAGCTGGGGGATTATTTAAAACAGCACCAGACAGGGTCACTCTTTTAGCTGGGAAAACTTAGATGATACAGTTGATGATTGGGCTTGCAAATCTAGTAAAAATAGCCTGGATAATGCATTTTGAAAGTGCCAAGCCCCAACACTTTCAAGGGCTACTTCGTCATAGTAGCATAATATCAAACGAACTTAAGTGTTACATTAGCTATGTTATTGGCGTGATAAGGTAATTCACAAAAAAGTTTCTCACTTGCAGAATTAAAGCTCTCAAACTCTATGAAGGATAAAGGAAAATGTTTCGTTTATCGGTAGTTCATTGGTAAGTAATTCCGCTCCATTGCTCTCTTTGCTTGGTCTCCTTCGTGAATAGATTTTCTTAAATTAATTGTGGATGGAGCAGTCAAGTTGGTGATTGGAAATGCGAGAATTGAATGTTTGGTTGGTGATTTTTGTAGGCATTAACAAATTGGTTTTGAACTTTCAGGTAGAGCAATATTGAATTATGTGGCAAAACCATGGGAAGTTTGAAAGTGAAACGCCCCAATTTTATTTTTTTTGAGCATTAATTACAAATAATCAAAGCCAAGAAAGCCTTCAAAATGTCCAAAAGTCTCGCAATTGGGTATTCAGAGCATCTGATAATAAGTCTCTAAGAAACATTAATAAATGTTACTGGCTTAAAACAGTTACATTGACTTCAATTACTCTTACACGATGTTCCAAAATAAAATCTAAACTAAAATATAACAAAAGCTACTTAGTTATCTCTTACAATCTATTTGACTGTTGGTACAAAAGAAAGATCTTTGACCAAAAAGTTACTTACATGTTTTATAATCCTTTGCACAACTCCGAACTGGCCGATAAACTGAAAGTTAAGGGGTGAGCACAGAACCCAGTAAAGTTAATCACGCCCACCCACGCACAATGCACAAAGCATGCTATATCAATAACAGTACATGAAATTGATAATATACGATATCAATGTGCATGTTGATTACCAAAACTAACGCACTAACTTTTAAGTCAAAAATCAGATTAGCAATGAGATCAAATAGTTTGTACCAGCAGACAATACAATATGTATATAAAAAAAAAACCAATTTCCACACATAACTACATTTGCAATAGATCAAAAGGTTTCCATGTGCACAAAACAATGCAAAATTAAATTCATAACATTTTTCACAAATTCTGATAACAATATCTTATATTTTAAAATGACTTTAGTGAACTTAACAATACTACAGATAAGTTCGAAAACGTCTTCAAATAAATCAGATATCAAAATCTAAATATTCAATCAGTACAAAGACAAAGACCAGGGGAGCGATTCAGAAATGTGTCACACATGCCATCACTGACACTTGAGACAAGTTTCACAAATTAAAATCATGATCTCTAACTCATCCCGTTGAACTAGCTCACGTTTCAATCCACTTAGGTAAGTCAGAAATAGATAAGTCACATACACTGTGTCACGACTCATGAGATTATAAAAGTATATATCAAATCAATTTAATAGACACCATGACTTAACGACAAATTCATTTTTGTTCACATGATTCTATGCAGAATATTTTTATTCAAGGGCAACTTTAACAATGAAGTGTACATATTCTATGAAAAATGAAAACCAAAAAGTTGAAAAGGACTTATTACTATTTTTGTAATGTCTAAGGTTATAAAAAAACTGAACGGCTAAGATAGAAAGTACACTGATTTGCAGTGTAAAATAGCAACGTTTGCACTGACTAATAACTTTTAAACTAAATTTTAATAAGGAAATAGATGAATTGTAATAAAAATACAAAACTGAGAAGTTAAAGAGGACTCTTTAAGGATTCTAGAATGTCTAGAATCATAAAAAACCCAATAAGAAATAAAGAAGGTAGAGCAAATCGAGATGGCCGATTTACGGTGTCAAAAACTAGAGAATCTGCATGGATGAATAACTTTCAAACTTAGTTTTAACCAAGAAAAAAAATGATTCTGATAAATCCTTAAGCTACAAAGTTGAAGAAGATTGTCCAAAGATTTCAGAATGTCCAAGATGATAAAAAACCAATGAGTAATAAAGGAGATAGAGTAAATTGAATTTGACTGCCTTGAATTGCCAAAAACATAAGCATAAAATTGTTCAGATATATTTTCAAATCTTAAGCAAATGGATTTCAGAAAAACTCAAACCTAGAAAGTTGTAATAGACTGTTTGGGGTTTTTGAAAAGTATAAGAGCATTGAAATTGGACAAGAAACAAAAAAGATACAGACTCTTTAAGTTACTATGAAACTTTATAATGAAAAGATCACAAAAAAAGTCAATAATCGAAAATTTGAATAACTATTTATCGTAACGATCAAGAATATAATTAGGATTTTAGAGCATTGATGAATTCCTCTGAATAATAAATCAATTGCCAAATGGATCGATAATTGAATTTTGGATGAGATAAATGCATGAGAAAATCCTTACCTCAAAAAGTTGCGAATTTACGTCGATAAGAACTTTATCCTTGAAACCTTAAAGCCTTTAACCAAGCCTTTTTCTTTTTTTTTTTCTTCTCCTCAATCTCTCAAAAGTATGAAGATTCTTTCGTTGTCCTGATTCTTTTATAGTAATTTGCTGATGCAATTATAACGTGACTTGAAGTCTTAATTGCTAGTATAATTTGAATATAACTTAAAGTCATACTCTGAGTCAAAAACTCGTTTAAGGTCTAAAATCTAATCACATTAGTCACTAATAATACCAAATACTAATTTTGTCTCTAAAAAGACTTGGAAACAAATTCTCTAAGGTCCATTTTTTAGTTCAAAGTCAGAATACTTTTCTAATATTATTTGACACAAGTAACCAAAAATTTGAGGTATTATAGAAAGTGATTGGAATTTGCTTGGCACATCGGTTACCGAATGATCATTCTCGACACTGACCCTAATGGAAGCTTGGAACGTCATCTTTGCAAAATCTCCCTTCTACCCTAATAGGAACACCAATTTTTTTTTTTTTTTTTGTATTTATGAACTATTGGCTTGGGCTTAGGAGTGTTAACCGATCTTCATTTGGGGAAGCTTATAATGCTGCAGTTATCTCGCTAAATCAAGTTGGGATGTTGCCCAGAAGAGTATTAAGTTTTAGAGAAGTCTTGCGTAAGCATGTCTCAGCTCATGTGCTTATCTTATATAATCCTTTCATTTTTTCTAAAGCATCGAAATTTACTTTGTTCCATGCTAATCTAATATTTATTTCATTGCATTATAAAAACAAAGATCTACAATCCATAAAAGTAAGGAACAAGCTGCTCTTTTTTTTGGGGAAGAAGCAATTTCTGCTCTTTCTTCTAGTTTTTGCCTTTAATAAGCTGTTTTTAAAACTTAATTAACCTATTTTGAACCTTATTTATCTGTGTAGCCCCTTTCTGAAAATCGCCGTTTCAAAGTAAGATTTTAACGAGAAAAATGTAGTTTGAAATAGAGATTTCATTTAAAGCGTATGAAATCTCTGTTAGAAAGTAAAATTTCTAAAGAAATTTCTATTTCAAATCATGTTTTTTTCTTTAAAAATCTCATTTTGAAAGGATAATTTTTAAAAAGAAACTACACGGGTAAATAATGATCAAAATAGAGTAATTAAATTTTAAAAACAAATTATTAAGCCCCTTGAAAATTGTTACCAAACTTGCCATTTTTGGCGCCATCAGCTGTTTCTTTTCTGTCTTCACACGATGCCAAAAATTTCGAATTGAGGAGCTAAGAACCGTCCATTCAAACCCTGGCTGACCTCATAGCGTAATCTCTGCCGTACACGTACGCAACACGTGATACATGAACCCCCAAGTTAGCGCCAAATTCCCCTCATTTCCGGTTTCTGCCAAACACAGACGTAGTCTGCCAAAACTCTCCCCCACAATCACGTCACCATCCTAATCCAACGGCTGCCGACCAACTAAACATTCTTTCACCGGATTACAGCCGTCGATGACTTCTTCGAATTTCCACCGTCAAATCACTCCCTGCAGAACTCGAATTTCAAAAGGCTGAAGAGGGAGAGAAAGTGCGACAAATGAAAGAGGAAGGCGAGATTGCCGCAATGCCATGGAGATTCCGGCGACAATCTGAGCCGGACATGTAATCTCTACAAGGTGGCGTTTCGGTGTATTCAGGTCGCGATGGAGAGAGGTGAACCGGCGGTGACGCAGTCCGATTTGCCGCCGAAGAAGCTGGCGAGGCAGCTGGACTTCACAGCGAACGCGATACTGCCGGACCACCCGCAAGCCCAGCTGCAGTCAAAGCTGCTCGCGCTGGTCAAACAACAAGCACCTCCGCCACAATCACAACCACGATTAGAGTCGGTAGTGTCACGGCTGAAGCCGAGTCCCAAGCCCAAGCAGCTGCCGCATGAGAATCCGGAAGTGGTGTTGCAGCCGCATCCTCAGCCAAAGAAAGTGGTGGCGGCGCAGCCGGCTCCACAGCCGATACAGGTGGCGCAGCGGGTAGCGCATCCGGCTACTCAGCCGGCATTGCAAGTAGTGTAAGTCTAATTTTTATTGTTTGTTCGGTTGTTACTAAACTTCGTTGCGTTGGATTTTCAATTTTTGAATTTTTGCGAAATCGTATGACACATCTTGATACGTGTAAGCATTGAATTGAACTCACATAGCTGCTAAAGATTACATAAATGTCATTTGCCTTGCCAAGTTAGGATAATAGCAATGTGTAAGACCAATGTTTACTTGTACAGTTGTACTAAATCTATCCTAGGAATTTGCAAAAAGTCACGTAACAGAGGAAGTACTCTTTCATTTCCTGCATCGCAATTTTAGTGGCATATCGTAACTAACTATCATCCCTTCAAAGCGAGTACGATCTAGTGGAGACATAGTGGCTCTGCAACGTTAGACATGGATTGGTCAAATGATGAAGTGGAGATATGGTGGCATGTTAAATGTGGATGTACATTCCACAAGGAAAGAGGTTCACTTTGAACTGAGCTAAGATAGGCAGTTCTGAGAGAACAAATTAATCTTTGGATACTAAATCTAGCTCACATTACTTAATTACTCTTTGCAGATCTTTCAGATGGCTCCCTTTAGCTTGGGTTAATTTTCTAGGCACGCAAACCTCAGGCTGTCATCAATTTTTGACTACCATATAGATCTTTGATGTTTCAAAGTCTACATGCTATGTCGAAGGCGTGAAAACTCTTGTCGAGTACGAAAGTTACTCGATCCCTTAACAAGGGAATGGAAAGCTGATTCGAAAGCTGATTGTCTGTATAAGATTTCTGGATGCAGTGATTAACTATTTTTACTGGTGACAATAATTTGGAATGATATCATTGGAGTGCTGGACTCTACATCTTAGTTACAAAATTCTTCAATTCCAGTGCCACCATCCCAGAACCTCGATCCCGAATTTCGCACCCGCTCCCACTCCCACCACAAAACTCAGTATAGTAGTGCTGCTCCCACTCTGGAACCTCGCACCCACTCCCACCCCCACCCCCACTCCCACCCATGCTCTGTGCAACTAAGCTCTAAATCCGCATGAACTTAGGAAAGTGGATAAGCATCTTTACTTTTTCACGATAGAAATTGGGACCTGTTAAATTATTCTCTTAGCTGCAGATTCCAAAGTGGCAACTACTTCTAACCAAGTTGCAGCTTAGTTGGCTAAGTCAGCATGGATGAACTCACAAGCTCAAGCCATTTGGCAAAAGGTTTCCTGCTGCCTACATGTGTAAGGCAACAGTAGTGACCCAATTTTAGTCTGTTGTTCATACAAGCTTGTATTGCAGTTGATCATACTTGTGACAAAGAACTCTAGGAGACAGTATACGTACTTGACCTCCGTTGATCCACCTAACTGCAGCATAGCATACATGCTCTATGTTTTGATAAAGTGTGGAGTGTAACTGTGTAAAAACATTCAAAATTAAAATAGGAGAACACCGAATTCAAATTCATCTTCTGAAGACATGCGTGCTTTTACGTTCAACTGCTATCTGTGGCCTTTGAGCCTTTCATCTGAGCAAGATGGCTGGGTTGATCGCCCTGTTTTAAGCTCCGCATCAGTTATCTGCGACTTATATGGTTGTTCTATTTATTAATTTTGTTGGCAGATTGTAGCTGCTTTTAGTGGCACGTAACGATACAATCTAGCGTTTATTTTCCTATTTGACTCCAGATGCATGAGGAGGTAATGGCTCTAAAATGGTTGGCATGGATCGCTCCGTCACTATGTTCTTCCAAAATTCAATTGGTAACCCGATTGACAAGACAAATTTTTTGGGGGTGAAGTGATTAATTGTTTTGGTAGGCGATGATAGTTTGAAATGCTATCATTGAGATTGGACTTTAAGTGCACATGAACAGTGGGACGTGGATAACAATGTTTATTTTTCCCAGATAGTTACTGGGACCTGTTGAACTACTCTTTCAGGTGCAGATTTCAAAGACTGCAAGTGATTAGTCTGAACTTTTGTTCATTGAAGCGCATTCTAGCCACCAATTTGTGGTTAGTTGGCCATGTCGACGTGGATTAAGTTATATGTTAAGCCACTTGACAAGAGGTTTTCCTGATATATACATGTGCAATGCAACAATAGTGACCTAAAGTTTCGTGTGTGCCGATACATGTAAGCCGCATTCTTACTTAAATGTACTGCGGATCATGCTTGTGTCAAAGAACTATAGGACACAGTATACATACTTGAACTCCATTTTCTTAAACTATAGCAAGAAGCCCGAGGATCATTCGAAAATGCGAATGTTCTATTAATGCCGTATAAACCTGCCATTGCAATCACGTTGTGCCGAGCCCAAGGGACTCAAGCTTGGATTGGCTTTATTTTGCCAATTAGCAGAGCTAAATGATATTATTTCATTTCCTGTGTGCATATTTTTATACATGTAGAAATCACTAAAAGAAGATCTTATCATCCATCTTTTGAGGCGTCATCTTCACAATCCATTGTGGACTTGTTGTAAATAGTTCTAAGAGCATTGCAAGAATGTTAAAGGAATGCACAAAAGGCCACCTCCTACAAATGTATTAATCCTACAAATTAGTAGTAGAGGCTAAGCTGGGTTAGTGTTACTGCTGAGGCTTCAGGGTACTTTATAATGAGCAATAAAAGTACCACGAGCTTTAATAGCTTAAGCTGTTAGCTAATGGGCCCAACATATGCAGATTCTACTTCAACACTCCCCCTCACGAGCAAGCCCCTGGCCAGTGGAGTGGCAAACCAAAGGTGCACATCTAGCGCGCAAGCATATTGACTGCACAACTGGGCAGAAACATAAAGCTTGGCCAAATGCAAAAGGGAAGACTTGATCCAAGACTTTGCTACACCAAAGCTAGAGAATGGGCTCAACAATACCAATTATTTGAAAACACTGAGATTATTAGAGAATAGGCCCAGCAAGTAGATAATGCTTTAACACATCTTTTCAAGTGCAAAGCCTCAATTGCAAGTGGAGAGAGAAGCCAAAGGTGAGCATGACGAGTTGAGCCCTAGACCTTGCTAAACCAAAGCTTTTACAACATGCTTTGTAGCCACTCTCTCTAAAAGCTCAAGCCAAGAAAAGGCCCAACAATGCATATCATGCTTAAAATTCCCTAATGGGTGTAGTGGATATCTGAAAAGGAAGGAAGACAAAAGATTCAGAATCTTTAGTGTTTTTTTTTTACTGTGGAAGCTCTCTAAACCTTTCTCATCTTATGAATACATGACGTTGTATAAAACCAGTCTCGCTTTTGATCCGCCCATATGTCTGAGAACTTTAGAATATCAAATGTCTGTAAAATCAGCATCTCATGAAGTTCTTTTACCATTAAAATATCTTCAAAATTATAGAAGTACTGAACAGGAATTAGGAGGCTCGCAGTTACGAGGAGCAATACAATTAACTTCGTACTCTTAGGAGAGTGTAAGACGGATCATGTAGCATTGAAAAATTATATTTCTCATTTTGAACTTGGAGATAGACAATTGCTGGAAAAGTTTGTTTGAGTTTTCTCTATACTCAGGTCAGCTGCTTTTTGCATGATTAATCTATATAAGCTACTTTTAGGGGTTATAATTTGATGCTCTTGCGAGTATGTATTGCTCTAGGCTATATGAAGCTGTGTTTTGGTGTTAGCAATCTGTACCATTTTGATTCCATATACATTCTGATTTAAATTTGCCTGTGCACGTGTTTCATCAGCAAAACAAATTCCTCAAAATCAAGACAACGGTCTAACATGGAGTTAATGGGTGGCACTCCAAAAAAACTGAAGCAGTGTAATTGCAAAAATTCTCGGTGCTTAAAGTTGTAAGTACATTGCCTCTTTCTCTTAGTTCTTGTATGATGAGCGATTTTCTTTTCTCCAACCTTCGTCTCTAAATATAAGTACTAGCCACTTATTTGTCTTTGACGATGGATTTTCCTTACTTCTACCTGTTAGCTCTATCCGTGTGAAGCTGTATTCTTGTATGCCTAAACTATCTTAACGTGGTTCTCACTGTTCTAACATTAATATTCTACCCTAATTGGTATATCTACTTCTTTATAGATCTTCTGACTGGTTATAAAACAATTAATTCCTTGTTCCTGATATTAAAATTTTCTGGTTCGCGTTTCATTGTGGCAAGTAGGGGAACTCGGCTGCTGCCATCTTAAAAAGTCTCAAAATCTCTCTCTTTGTGGGTACAAATTCTCATAGTCTCACCAAACAAATATATCATTGGTCATATGCTTATCTCTCTCTCTCTCTACCAACTATTTTCCGTTACTCTTTTCTTCCTTGAAGTTTCTCGTTTATGATAGTTGAAATGTGGCAGACTTTCTTGTTATTGCACGTTTTGAGAGATTAAATGCCACTGTTTTGCTGTTATAACAACAGTATACTTGGAGCAATGAATGCTTTTGGCAACCATTGCTATCAAGCCAGATTTTGTCTTCCCATGATATTTGTTCTTAATCATCTATCCTTTTGATGTGGTTGGCTCAAGTCCTATCTTCACTGTCTGTTAGCCATGTGGTTAGTTCATGCGATGGATTGTAGTTTTTAAGACAATACCTCAGCACATGGTGGAAATTCTTTTTCTTAAGTGCTTCTCCGTTTGTTGCAATGCTAATCTTTTGGATCACCAGGTACTGCGAGTGCTTTTCGTTGGGGATTTATTGTGATGGTTGCAATTGTACAAATTGTCACAATAACATTGAGAATGAGGCTGCTAGGAAGGAAGCAGTTGAAGCGACCTTAGAGCGAAATCCATATGCCTTCAGACCAAAGATTGCTAACAGTCCACTTGGGTCTCATGATGCCAGGGTAAGCAATCTTTCAATTTTGTATCTGTTGTTAAGATCATAGTGGTGATTTCTAGGTCTTATTTGCTTTTTAATTGCTTGTGATAAGGTCCTCGATGAAAGCTAGCCTATACCGTATGCTGTATCTGTGCACTTTACTCATGAGATTCTTGATTTACCTCTAAACTCTCGTATATCAATTAGCTTACTTTCGTTAAGCTGTTGAAGTTTTCTTGTTTACTCTATCCAGTTTTCTACTGCCACTACATTTTCCCAAATAGTTAGTAATTTTTCTTAAACGTCTAATGATATTGCCACGATAAATTATATAGGGGTGCGTGCTTTACACAGGCTTACTTTCCATTCTGTATTTGTTCGTACATGATAAAAGTATTCGTGTAGATTCTTTACAGTGAAAGCTTCTTCTGCATGTTTTGAAATTAACCATCCTGAAGAATATGGGTCTCTTGGTTGGCCTATTATAAGTTGCTTGCCTTACTGTTACGGCAGTCGGCAGCATGACCATAAGTTCAACATAAGTTCTTAAACTGGTTGTGGTAATTGCGTTCAGAATGACCATCCTATTCCCTCAGTCTTGAGGAAAGCGAGTTTCTAGCCCGAGTTCTCGTGTACCAATGCCACTTCTTTTTGACGATTCTCTTAGACACGTGTTGACTTTGAACGACTACGTTATCTTTTTTTTTTTTATTTTGTCCTCTACTGCATACTATGTGAACTCTATTGCATAGTGCAGTTTTGTGCTTAGCCAGAAAAAAGATAATCCACTGAAGGTGCAATTTTTTTTACTTGTCTTTAAGTTATACCTGATTTTCTTTGTAAGATTTTTCGTAACTTTACTCAAAAAGAACTTCATATTGCCACAGTTACTTGGTGGTTGGGTGCTTTTTTGTAGTCATGCCCACTTTGGTCCTACCGTGCAAGTGCTAGCTGGCACCATTGGAGAAGTCTATTCGTGTTTTTACGAGATAATGGGAATTGATTTACTGTCTTCGTCAGGATTGAAGAGTTTATAGCTGGCTGAGGTTGCCCATTACTGTGTAGCATAGCTACAGGTCCAAAATAAAGCAAGTATATAGATTACTAGAGCTCGTGCTATTGCCACAGCTCATGCTTTATCCCTGGCACACCTTGAAAGACCTTCCGGTACATACTTACATCACCAAGTGGTAACTGGATAAAGAATCACATAGCCTTGAAGCTACATTGTACTACATTCAGTTATTGTCGCTGGAGAGTCAAATCACTTCGACAAAGTGCATTCTTAGTTTAGTAGCATGTTATCTGATTAACAAACTGGAGTGTTAAGTGAGTGTTGGGCCTGTAGGCTTATGGTGCGATATATAGACGTGGAGTTCTCAAAACATCCTACGATTTAAATCATGGGTGATAATTCAGCATTTCAAAGAAAGTTTTGCTTTATGATACCTATCTAAACCAAAATTTTCTTCAACTATTCAGCAGGGCTGTGGTCATCACGGGTGTGTGTCAGTCAAATTCAGCTGTTTAAGTCTCTTGCCATTGACAGAGTTGTCTGGGATCAATTCATGACCATCGGGAAGGGGAGGGGGACGGAGGGCGTTGCCCCCTTAGCCCTTAACTCTATATCCCAGGCCCAAGTGACCTCTGATGGAACGGAAAAAAAAGCCTGAAATACGATATGTTTTTAAGTAGTGCTCATTCGCTGGCCAACTGGAGAAAAATCGCTGTTGAAATGTTCACTCTCCGAGGATCTGTATTTCTTCAAGAGTCACAGTTATAAGTGGTTTTATTTGTGATGTGATTTTATTTTCATCCCAACAACTATGATGCACGTCCTTTGTTTTTAGTTTTTCCTTTTTTCTTCTTTTTTGGTTGAGATATCAAGTTTCAGCCTGGAATTTATTACGCCATTTCAATGGACAATAAAGTCAAAAGAGTGGGGGTTTAGTTAATTCATTGGACTATCTGATATTTCTTGCATCATCATGATATAAGCATTTGTCCCAAACTAGTTGGGGTTAACACATGTAAAAGAACATTTATTGTTGCATTTGAATAGGAATTTTGATGTTGTCTTCCTACTAACACATATTTCAATGTACAAGAATGTCTATTTCCATAACCTCATATGCTTGTCCAAACCTAAACGTTTCTAAGCCGTTAATTTGTTGTCTCTAATGTACTTGCATTCTGGGGTGTGGAAATAGACTTTCTTTGAGTTCTTTTGGCATGCGTACTTATGGTCTCAAATCAAATCCAGGAAGAGACAGGTGAGGTTACACCAGTAGGGAAACACAAAAAAGGATGTAACTGCAAAAGATCTGGGTGCCTCAAGAAGTATTGCGAGTGTTTCCAGGCCAATATTCTGTGCTCTGACAATTGTAAATGCATAGAATGCAAGAATTTTGAAGGAACTGAAGAGAGAAGAGAGCATGCTAATGCCATGGCACTTGCCCAACAGCCGGCCAACGTGGCCATCCATGGGGCCATTAAGTTCTCTGGTTATGGTACTCCTCCAGCAACCAAAAGCAGGAACAATCTACAACTTATTTTTGGGATATCTAATCATCAATGTGACAACAGAAGTGCACGATTTCAACAGGTACTATCCTATTAACTTACCAAACGAGGATGTCTTTCTTGTTGGTTAATGTGGAATAATTTCCTATCTATCAGGATAAGAGGTTATTTC
Source organism: Escallonia herrerae (assembly GCA_033070095.1). Taxonomy (NCBI): domain Eukaryota; kingdom Viridiplantae; phylum Streptophyta; class Magnoliopsida; order Escalloniales; family Escalloniaceae; genus Escallonia; species Escallonia herrerae. Next base: position 168,832 of record JAVXUP010001419.1, on the reverse strand, counting down.
CCCTGTTTCTGGTACTTGGTGATATAAATGATCATTATCTTTTTACTTTTGGTGCATAGTAGGCATGTCGTGGGCCTATATTGCTGGTGTGACTTGAATGGGATGAAGTTGTTTTCATGGTTCTATATATGGCAAGCAGTTAGCTGAGTGTCTGACTGTCAGCACATGTTGTTATAACCAGAGTTATCTGATCCCCTCCCCTAGCTTCCTGCTCCCAAAACATGGTACTTTGCATTCTGGTACTCAAAAACAATCGAACGGAATGGTATCTACCAGATTTTCGGACAATGGTGCCTTACCGTCATCTATATCTATATCTATATCTATATCTATATCTATACATATATAAAAGCACGAATGAGCTTAAATGGCTAATCTTTTTTTTCCCTCAAAATGCCCTTTTCAAATTGAATTTTTCATAATGGGTTAGAGGTGATTAGGGGTGCTTTCGACTTATAACATTTTTTTCCCATAAATTACCCTTTTTTATTAGAGGCTCATTAAAAAATAAGGGTACTATTGACTTCTTATACAATTCCATGCATCTTTCCTGAAATGCCTTATAAGGTTTAGGGGAAGAGAGGTGTATCAAATCTATCAATAGGTTTAGGGGCATCCAGCCAGACCCGTATAAGGTTTATCCAAGGAGTCAGTCTATTTGACCTGAATATTGGAAACAAGCCAATCTTAAACCAACTGTATTAATAGCTTTAGGTTAGAGATCATCAGCCCAAGGTATATCCTAGAAAATGAGAGTTCTTACGTTGTCGATAGCCAGTGTTGTGTTGATTTGAGCTTAAGATGTTGTGTAGACACATAGGTGGGAAAGGATTTGAAGACTTTTTGATGTTCAAGTGTCCTGCCAGAAGTATTTATAGCTTAATTAAGGGTACTTTTTTATATTTAGTTAAAAATTTTCATCAAAACTATTTGTATTTTTACAGCTAAAAAAGTCTTATTTCAATAATAGCGTATCAATATCACTCTTTGTTAATAACTAAAATAGATACGATTTATGGTACTTAGTTATTGGTTACAAAGTTTGATAGTAAGGATGATAAATAAGTGAGAATAGTGATGAGACTCTGTGTGTGTGTGTGTGTGTGGAAGCAACTCTGGCTTAGGACTGGATAGCATATTCCACTTCCTTTCTTTTTTTTTTTCCATCAATGAGAACAACCATCACAAAGAAAGAAAGTGCAACTGCAAGACATGCGTTTATGGACAGAAACCAGGAATCTTCAACAAAATTGGCAAAATAAAAACTTTTTTTTTGGCTTAATTATCAGCCACACATGTAACAACAGCAAAACATTCTTGCCTCCGAACACACAGGGTATCGTAAGAACAATTTTTTGCTTAATTACTCAGATATTTAGTTACTTTTGCATACATTCTTCAACTTTCCTAGTATAACTACAGTGCTATAGAGTGCTTTGCATGTATTACTCCTGAAGGGATGAAACTCGCAAGCACAATGCTATAGAGTACTTGTATGTAGTTGGTAAGAGAGAAAACTCACAAGTCAAACTTCATAATATTTAGTGGAAAGGTGAGTGTAGTTGGGTCTCAGGTAAAAGTCTCCTCATCAATTTAGTTTATAAGTAACTGCTTTCTAGATATAACTCCAACATGTATTTTAATCTAATATATATATAGCTTTAAGCTATAGGAAAAATAAAATTTCTGGTTGTAGTATTGTAAGCATAGTTTTCTATATCTTTTGAGTTGAAGTCTAAAATGTGTACCATTGCACGTGGCAATAAAAGAAAAAGATTGCAGCCATTGTGTATGTGTCATCGGTGCACAGTGCATAATTTTTGTTATTTTAAAGAATAATGGTTTGATGCAGAATTTTTTAAGCCCAATGGTTGCACATTCTTCTTAAAAATTTCGCAGTTAATTCATCTACAACCTAATTCTAAAGGCATGTGTTTGACATTTCCACTTCACTTGCCTGACTATTAGTTTTTTCACTTTGGTGGACTTGGTTATGGCTTTAATTGCTAATTGTTATCATGTATCCCTTTTTATATAGCTTATCTACAGTATCTCTACCAAAGACAGATGAATAGGTTGCTATTTGAAAAAGGTACGATATTATAGTAGAATAATAGGAAATAGGAAAAAGTACATATTTGTAGTATATTCTCACACACGTATATTCACTTGTAATTTAATCTACAGAAATATATTGCACCCTACATTTCAGAAATGACGCAAGGCTCTAGCAGTCTTGGAAAAAGAAGAGCATTGTTGCTAATGATGAACGGTAGCAACGTTATAATAGAGCAAGCAAGAGAATAATAGAAACTAACTCAGTAATAGAAGAACAAAATGATAATGAACCTACTACTTTAGGCAACAAAAGAAGAAGTCCTCGCTGGTTGTTTTGAGCTCTATTGGTACCGCAACAATATCAAGGTCGCACAAATTGATCATTATCATAGTAATGAAATCATTATACGATAGGCACACAATTTCAAGGTTGCACATTTTTATCATTACCATAGTAAAGAAATCAATATACAATAGGCACACACAGATAAGTTTCTTAAATATAAAACTGAAGTATAACAACTGTTTCTTCATAGGCCAAACATGATATGTGCCTATATCCTCTGAGATGCATAGTTAGAGAGCACACTACATTGCAGTCATTGTAAGGCAAAGAAATTTCAATAAGAGTTTACTTGCAAAATACTTGCAATTAAAATTTCTAAAGCTCTGGTTTTACAATAGCTTTCTTACACCAATATGCGTCCTCAATTGAAATCTAGAATTAAACGTCAGTTATATGATAATTTCAATATACGAATATGTTTACATTAAAATATAAACAGATGCAAAATTATTGAAATTTGTAGCATACACATGAATATACAATTGTGTTTTACAAAATTAAAAAAGGATTGGATTTTTTTACAAAATATTCAATTTATTGTAGGGATATTATGTTTATTCTTAAAGTCTAAAGGACTTCTTCAGGATAACCCTTATGCATGGTTCTTACGGAGGTTAAGGGTTAAGGGTTAAGGGATTATCCTTCATTTGACGAACTTCAAATTCTTATTAGAACGATGTCAACTTCGATCAATGGCTTTACAATGCACCAACAGTTGATCAAGTTGTGGCAATATAGGTTGAAGGGAATAGTCCAAACATACATCTTGAAAGATATATTGTAGTTCATGCACACTCGGGTCGTAGACATTGCATGAGGCATTATTGCAGTTGCTATGATCCACTATAATATCCTCCTATTTTTCCAAAAGGAGAAACCGAATGGCATCAAGATATCAAAAAGAAAAATGCTTGCAAAGAAGAAAGAATCTCAATGTGCCGAATTTTAAGTCTACCGTAGATGCAAAAGCTCTCAATTAAAATCTAGAATTAAACTTCAGTTATATGATAATTTCAACGTACAAATATGTTTACATTGAAATATATACATATGCAAAATTATTGAAATTTGTAGCATACACATAAACATACAATTGTGTTTTAAAAAATTAAAAAAGGATTGGATTTTTTTACAAAATATTCAATTTAGTGTAGGGATATTATGTTTATTCTTAAAGTCTATAGGACTTCTTCAGGACAACCCTTATGCATAGTTCTTACAAAGGTTAAGGGATTATCCTTCATTTGACGAACTTCAAATTCATATTAGAAACGATGTCAACTTCGATCAACGGCTTTACAGCGCACCAACAGCTAATCAAGTTGCGGCAATATAGGTTTAAGGGAATAGTCGAAACATACATCTTGAAAGATGTATTGTAGTTCATGCACACTTGGGTCATAGACATTGCATGAGGCATTATTGCAGTTGCTATGATCCACTACAATATCCTTCTATTTTTTCCTAAAGGAGAAACCGAATGGCATCAAGATATCAATCAAAAAGAAAAATGCTTGTAGAGAAGAAAGAATCTCAATGATGCCAAATTTTAAGTCTAGCAGATATATTTAGCCAAGAATATCAAGGTAACCTCTATAATTTTATAATTCAAATCTTAGCAAAATACAACTATTTAATAATAATTTAAACTTACAATTGTATTGTAGATATTCGCAATCAAACTGATGCAAATGTGTCATGTAGACTATATTATTGTTATAAATTGCAAGAGCAAGAATTTGAAAACTCAATTCTTACGTTGGCCAGTCGACTCTTAGAATAGCATGCAAGGGATATGTATTATGTACATCAAGCTAGAGACAACTAGGTTGGATTACTTGCAAAGGAGCCAGTTAAATATCATATCTGAACTTTATAAGGGAATTGTAAGTTCTGTAATGGCAGGAGAAACTAGAGGAAGTCATGCTGGTTGAAGGAGAGAATAAAGGTTGAGGAGGATTAGGATAGGAATAGAGAGGAACAAATTTGGATAATTTAGCGGCAAAACTTTGAAGCTCTACTATTTGAATATCTTTTTACAAATAATTTTGAAGTAATTTTATTGTAGATGTTTGCAATCAAACTGATGCAAATGTGTCATGTAGACTATATTCTTGTTATAAATTGCAAGAGCAAGAATCTGAAAACTCAACTCTTATGTTGGCTAGTCGACTCTTACAATAGCATGCAATGTATATGTACATCAAGTTAGAGACAATTAGGTTGGATTACTTGTGAAGGAGCCAGTCATATATCATATCTGAACTTTATGAGGGAATTGTAAATTCTGTAATGACAGGAGAAACTAGAGGAAGTCAGGCTGGTCGAAGGAGAGAATAAAGGTTGAGGAGGATTAGGATAGGGATAGAGAGGAACAAATTTGGATAATTTAGCGGCAATACTTTGAAGCTCTACTATTTGAATATCTTTTTACAAATAATTTTAAAGTAGATTACATTATACCATGCATTACATGTACCACAATAAGTATACTAATTAATTTTAATTGTATTTTTCACTAAGTTCTATAACATTTTTATTTTGAATTACTATTTAATGTGCAAAGCACGTGATCTTTACTAGTATGAAAAGGCAGAACCATTTGTCACAAGTTTTAAATTCTATCCGCTTGCCTCACCTTTCCCGGCAAGCAACTTGATGTATATCTACACAAAGATATACAGCTGTATATCCTGCCAAAAGGAACCAAATTGGAATCCTAAGCAAATATTGACCTCATACAGCAAATCGCCTAAGCCTGCCCCCATTTCCTTGTAGCTGTACATCGACGCATCGTGTATTTGTGCCCATACCACGTGTGGAAGCAAATTACTGACCAGGTAATATCTTGCTAAATCTACAAGCACTAAACTTCGATTGAGTTGACCATTTTGATTAGAACTACGAGCCAAGGTTCCTGGGTCTACATACACCTGAAAACTTCCGCAATTATGCCGCCCTGATAACAAGCTCAGTATGTCCAAAACTGTGAAAGGTGTTGCACTTTAAGAATTCATAGTTTGGCTTAGTGTTTCCTAACTTATGTTAATACAGACTCTTCAAAAGTACCCGTGTCATTTGGACATGGGTATGGGATATGTATCCAACACATCTCATAGGATATGGTACTATGGACCATATCTTATAATGTATCTTTTAATTTGTTTGGCTTTATTACATGGACTCTTCAAAGTTACCCGTGTCGGGCAGTCGACATTTGGACATGGGTATGAGATATGTGTCCGACACATTTCATAGGATATGATACTATCTATCGTATAACGTTTTTTTAAATTCGTTTGGCTTTGAGATGAGACAAGTTCTTAATTGAAACCACGTGCATCACAGAAAAAACAATTTTGCCTTAGAGATAACTAAAGACTGATAATAGATATGCATATTTTGCCGTGTCGCCTTGTCTTACATTTTAAAAATTAAACGGGTCCGACACTTGGACACGTATCCGACTCAGACACTTGTACCGAGTCCATGTAACATAGTTCCTAACTAGTTGCTTGTTTGAGTATCAGAACCTTTAAGTCCTATTAGAGTTTCGGTTAGGAGTCCTTAGGATCCCTTGCCAAGGCTCTTATACAAAGAGCTGTTCTGCAACCCTCCTTTTTTATGATTTCACATGTTCTTAAGAGAGCACTGTGTGAAAACTTCTGCTCAAGAACGAATTCTTCAATTAGCAAGAGAAATGTCTCATACAGCTTATGGTTTGCACAAGACAAAGTTCCGACAATTACTGTGAGAAGATTGCTCACTTCAAAAAAGTTCCGACAATAAAAAAGTTCAGAACCAAGTTGACTCATCGCTCTCCCTTTAGTATCCAGTATATTGTTCCCGTGACCCAAGATAAACCTAACGAGCCATAAGATTATGGTATCAGATTTTTAGATGATCATTTGTTATCAATTTAGTATGGAAAGTCAAACTATTTGTCACTTCTTGTAAATTCTCCCCTCTCCATTTCTTGGCAAGGCAAGTGATGTATGCATTCATTTCTGTATACACACGTACAACGAAGTGTTCATCTGCCAAAGGGAACCAAAAATATGATCCTAAGTGAATCCGCAACCTCAAATAACGAAAATATGCCAACCCCCCATGTACTACGTACACCCACACATCGACGCACCATGTAACCATACCTGTATGTACCAAAGTGACCATGAACCGGGTAATATTGGTTTATACTAGTCGCCCTGTACTAGACGTGTTGGCTTACATTAGCTTAGGACGGCAAGGGCCTCTGGATCTTTAGGTCCAAAGCGTCACAGCCGTTATATCCCTCTTCTCCATCAATTTTGGTCTCTCCTGAGAGGACCAATTCTGTTCACCTATATTCACCTATATCGGGTTGGTGTGCTGCAGAACCATGATAAATAGCATTCCTGTCCAGCCATAAGCCCAGCGGCTGCAAGAGGCAAGAATCAGTCTTGAATTCCCATCTAACATTTCGGATTAGAATGAAGCCTACTTTACAGTAAAGACAGACAAGGAGAGTGATCCAGAAAAGACAATATTCAATTGGTGGTAAATACAGCAGAAGATACTGTTGACACTAAATATTAATGTGCAAGCTGCAAACCTTCCATACGTTTCGTAACACTAAAAAGCATGATGTCAGAACTGTCAGACAAAGTAACGGTGTTGTGAATGAAAAAAGAGAAAGGAGAAGAACAGATAGAGAGTGAAATGACTTCAAGGTGTTGTTCTACAGTATTTCAACGTCTGGTATGGCATTGACAACCATGGGGCAGGGCTGGGGGGGGGGGGTGCGGTGTTGGTGGGGGTGGGTGGGTTACATCTATTCAAGAATTCTTATTAAGAGGGGAAATATTTTTGAAAGAGGTAATAAGGTAAAGGATATGAAAGTTTTCCGACCTTGAATGAAGATTCCAAGGTTTTCCTTTTTTTTCTCCGTCGCTCCAGCAAAAGAAAACTCACGAGTGATGATTTGTCTTTAACTAGGAAACAAGGAGCACATGTTTCATAGACTCTTCTCCCCTGCTATCTGTTCCTCTGGCTGGCTCTGCCACTGCAACAATGTCAACGTTGTCAAAGTTTACAGAGAGGTATGCTTTCATCTGAGTTTCACATCGTTGGAAGTTTCATTTCTGAAGTTTATATGTGAACCATTAAAGGTAGGTATTAGCTTTTTTGCATGAGTCTTTATTTTATTGGAAACTAATCTTCTTTTACTGTTCATGACTAAAGGTCTCTGTTAGCTGGCATCCTCCAACAAGTGGATGTAAGGGAGCTTTGCTCACTTTTGGTCATACTTTCAGCGGAAGCTGCATTAAGACTTGCAGGTCTGTAATCAGTATGTATTATTTATAGTTTACAAGTGGCAATTTGACTGGAATTGCTAGCATATCTGTTACTTATGCGTGAATTCTGGCAATGAACTTTTCTTAGATACTGTGGACAGTAGTATCTTCTCTTGTTAAAAACTGTGTTACTAAATCTAGTGTGGCATCAGCCCAGACTAGAGATTGGGTCTTTTTTTCTTTTTGTCAAAAATAGAACGCTATATGTTACCTGTTTAACCACTGGGCCAATTTTAAGCCATACCTATGCTGTGAGCCGTTTGAGTCTCGTCAGTACGATTGTTATCTTCTCTCAAATGGAAAGAAGTACTAACTTTCATAATACAGAAACAAAAACATAGGAAGAAGAACTTCCAAAATGTTTGGGACATTTTACTTTTGATGAGGGAGCTATTTTGAACTAGTGTGTTATTTGTTATATGTTACGCAGTGTTCCATTTGTTGGTCTGTGTTTTATTTACAAAATGAGTTCTGTCTATGCTATTTTCTTTCTTTTTCTTAATCAGTTTTTAGACTTCGCCTCAAATATCAAAATAATGATTATCTCAGCCTCGCTATTTCCTATCTCAACTTTGGGAGGCCTTCTGGGAGGAAGAGATTTGTTCTTTCTGTCAGAAAGCCCACTTGACAGTCCAATGAGTTACCATGACATTTCATGTTACCATTTGCATGAACGGGCCCAACCATGTATATCATGTTTTGGCAGAATCCTACGGGCATGCCTCTGATTGCACATGTAGAGACAAACTAAATGAGAGATAAATCTAGGTGAAACGCCACCAAGTGCGCATACACAGTGACAAAATCAAGGTGAAATATAAGGATGGGCCAAATGCTATGGGAAGAATCACAGCCATGACTTTGTGAGATGAGAGCTCTGATACCTGTTAAGTATCTGTTTGCTCTAAAAGCTTAATCTATTAACGTTTCCAATGGGTCCCACCATGTATACCATGCTTTGACATTTTGCAATTTCATGATAGTCCTCCTAGTTTTCAAAAGAGAGGGCATCTTGGTGTAATATACACAGCATGGAATTCACTGTTAAAGGGTTTTATTAATTTATGACTGGCGGTCTCACTCCTTTGCTACATGCCTACATCCCCCTAGTAAAGGCATAGGGATCTCAAAGAAGCCTAATGGATGAAACTTTCACTTAGTCTAATTTTAAAGATGAAAGGACAAAGCTGAACTTCCAATATATCTTGTTGAGTTGGTGATAAACAATCCAGAATCATTGATTCTTTCTCAACTATGTGGGGGTATTGAATTCCTTTAGATGGTACTTTACGGAATCACTTTGAGCGTAAGTACTTAAGTAGATAGATAAATACATGTACAGAAATGTGCAAGAAACGGAATATAGCACCTCAATGTACATTGAGATCTTTGGCCGAGGCACTCCCCCTATAAAACTCTCTTGGTGTATTGTTAGTGAAAGGAGAAAAATTAATGGGTAACTGAATGGTGATATCAAGTATCGATCTACAATGCTAACATGAAGTGAAGGTATAATTAAAGCGTAGCAAAAGAAGGGTTAAAGGAAAAGGAAGATGGGATGTATATTGATTAGAATCTGCAAGCTGAGAAGTGGATATGGGTATATTTCTTGAGTCATCGGTCTAGAAACGATGTGCAACCTTGGTATTTGGCATACCCCACAACATTGTCCTGTAGAGCCTACCCGCCTTGCTAACTGAAGGTTATGTATTGATGTAAGAAATGGACCAGTTAAGAAACATCCGGGCTTGAGGTTACTACCCTGTTCCCACTTTACTATCCATGCCTTTTGGTTATTAAGAGCGTGTTGACGAGGGACATTACTATATCTGTTTGTAACTTGTCCACTTTTCCTTAATAAATGCACTTTACACATTCGAAGCTGTAGAATGTGTGGATCTAGACCAGCCTCTGTTTGCTTTATAATGCGTTCTACTTGAAATCAGGGACAATCTATTATTATTTTCTTACTTCTATTTCTTGATTAATAATTTTTACCCCTTTTATCATGCAACTTATTTTCAATCTTATTAATCTTATTTTTCATTGTGGAGACAAGTCATGATTTTCTATTACCTATAACATGCTATTGCTTGATTTTAATTACAAGATGCATGTCTATGTTTGGGGTACATGTGCACTACTTTTATTCCTCAAGTTTGACATCTCTGTGTATGTCCCTAATTGCTCTTCTCAGACAGAAAGGATGGATTCGATAAAGTAAAGGAGATAGATCGGCTTGAGATTTATTCACCAAACGAACGGATTAGAGGCAATGAAAAAGATCATGCTGTGCCAAACATGAATGGAAATCAAACTATTAAAGTTCAACTGGATCCTTGTGGATCTGATGGAGGTGATAATGGAAGATCAGTGTCTCCTGGGGCACTTGCATTGTTGTGTGATGAACCAGATGCGTTGTTTCTAGAAGCTGGATCTCCAACTGGCATCTCAGACTGTTGTATAGAGACACCCATAAATTCAACCCCCACACAGGGGTTTACCCAAGTCTATGCCGAGCAGGAAAGACGTGTCTTGACAAAGTTCTTGGATTTACTTAACGGGCTCATCACTTCTCGAAACGTAAAAGGTCAGGTTTATTTTGTTATGCTGCACTATTTGTTCTCGTGAGGGACTGAGGGAGGGAGGCCTTTGTTGAGATGCAAGTGATTCAATTTTGGTAATGACACTTAGTTTTACATTCTAAATTCATTTCTACACTAAGTTGATAGATATTTAAAATCTTGTCATACGTGCTTTTTCTAGCAGTCTGATGACAACTACCCACACCTTTTTTTGTTGCTAAAAGATGTATTGCTGGCGCTTCTAACCTTTGGTGACAACAGGGGTGTGGAATTCAGTCAAAAGGGGTATGGACTTGGTCCACCTTATATATGACATGATATATTCGTACATATCATAAAAAGAACTGTTTTTAGGTGATGAACCTACGGTTTATTAGGTCTCTGTCAGGGATTTTAGATAATCAGTGTGGTTCTTTTAAAGGAGATTTGCCACAGGGCACCATCAAGAGCGCAATCAGCCACCAGAAGTTTCTGGGCAATTGCTGAAGGACTGTTAAAAGGTCAATGGTTAGTCTAGACACGTGAAGGGTAACCACTCAGAAAATGCAAGGGATTAAACTAGGCACAATTTACTCATAAAGGATAGAGCTTAGGTAACAACGGGTGTAATGAAGGCCATATGCCAAGGGTTCAACCTGTCTTGAGAAAAAAACGATGGGTTAAATTAGGGCACCGTGTGCTGTTGCGTGTGAACTATGTCCCTCATTTTGCAGCACGAGAAGCACCAGAAGCCATTATGTTCTGACTAACGATCTTGGCACTAGTCCTGTTACAGGACTGCCCTTCTACAAGTAGGCTTGGTTGCTAATCACTATCCCTTCTACAGGCACGTCTGGCCAGAGTGAGAGTAGCACAGCTACAGGCATTCGACCCCAAAGTATGTAGTGTCGTATTGACCCTTCTCCCTGTGTGATGGTAAGAAGAAAAATCTAAATGAGGTTTTGCTCGTGCACTTGTCAAGGTTGCGCATCCAGATAATGGCATACTTTAACTGCTCATTGAGTGCTACTTGGAACTCCGAGCATGTTAGTGTAAGTGTAAATGGGCATTGCACCTTTTGCCATGGTTACAGGCTTACTACTGCTCACGTAGTTTAGATGATGCACCTTTTGATGTTATCTTTTCAGTTACAATTAGAGCATTACGTGTTCTATGTGGGAATCTTATGCTGTAACCGTCAGTGAACTAACTACCAGTTGATATATATTTTCAATCGATATACCCCATTATGAGAATTTATTTCATGGAGAATTTGGCAAATAAGGGACCTAACTGTAGAATGTATTGAATTTGGGAAACTGTTCCTGATTGGGGAGAGTTTGCAGAAAGGATTAATGCCCTTGAATTTCAGCTGATAGTTGAAAATTGGTCTAGATTGCAATGACTTGTGATGAACCGAGTGTCATAGTGAGGCTGCAAAAATTTAATTTTGATGTCGGTGATGACTGCGATTCCAGTGGTGATGGAGTGGATGATCTGAATCTTGCAGTGGTCTGGTAATGATTGTCAAACGGTTTTAAGTGGCTTTGACAATTCAACGAGGGCTAACGGTTAAGGTAGCTACAATATTGAACTATGACGACAATAAATTGGGGATTCTTGGTTTCATGTTTCGATCTCATCTATTAATTGAGGTTGCCAACATTGGCACTATGCCAAAGTATGAAAGTGAGAAAAATTATGAGAGCTCGAAAGCCATCACTTGTGGTAATTCAGAAGGGTAGAATGGAACTCGTAAACTACTTTATCTGTCCTCGTCATGCTACAAGGAACCTTTGGGGGTAGACTGTCTTAGCCTTGTTGGATTGTGTTTAAGCTGGCTAATGGTAATAAAGATAAGTGGCAATGCTCGGTTTTGTTTCTTCTTGCAGTGGCTATTGGGTTTGGGGAACAAGACCGATATGGTGATATTTGTGAAAACAGTACTTGACTTGAGATGGCATTGAGCAGGCCTTTTCAGATTTCTTTGTGTTTGATCTGGGAGTCTAGCAGTATGTTGGGTTGAAACATCTATGGTTTTGGATTCAAGTGTAACATAAAGTGGTTTGGATTTTTTCTAACTTTGGTGGTTCTTTTTTTTCGACCTAAATGGAAATGCGTCTCTCATACATGTCAACGGTATTGTAAAGTTGGCTAGTGGGAGGTTTGTTGGGTGAAGTTGGTTGTAGCCTGTACGCAGCTGTGATGAGTAATGCTAGATGCTGTGCATGACGAATGGTGCTGTGGTTTGATGGGTAGAGGTAGGTAATGGAAGGAAATTTTATGGTCAAAATTTCAAAGCAGACCATTCATTGAGGCAGAAAACCTTCCGCATGTAGGGTCACTGGTTCAACAAATTGTCAACTGTAGTTGGTTATGATCACATGATAAAATAAAGTTGTATTCTAACTCTCAAGGAAATGCAGACTATTTTGTATGCACAAGGACCTTTCTGGGTGATTTGACGCTATGATCTCTATTACATAAATTTCTAAAACATATTTGAATTTCCACGTTATAGGTCTTGATAGAATTTGACTATGTTGCAGGCCAAAAGCAATGAACCATAAATTCAGATATACACATGCATAACGTAGCTTTAACAAGTAGCTGTGACAGTTTTCAGAGGAGCTGAGAATAGACTTGCTTCACGAATCCCACATAGAAAGCTGGTAAATTGGTGTCTGTGGCTCTGCGTTTAGGAGCTCTAGTTTGACCAATTGCCGTCTAATCAAAGTGTTCCCCTTTGAGTTGGTCAACACCCCGGTTTAACTGGCACTGTAAACAGTTCGCACAATCTAGCACGTTTTTCTGGTGATAACAGTTCTTGGGATGTAAACTGATTGGATCCTGGACTGATCGACATTGGTGGGAAGAGAGGTGCGGACGCAGATAGAGATCAAGTTTAGAGGAAGCAAAGGGAGGTCTAGTCTTTCAAAATGGAAATTTACCAGCACACTCTTACTATAAGACCGCTTATTCTGACACAATATATACTTATTTCAGATTGGAACAACTAGTAAACTGACCAGACTCTCAAGATAAGTGGGATATATAATATCGCAGTATTCTTCCATCCATAGGGGTCATATTTGTAATGCAATCATGTAGGTGGCTTCTTCTAAGTCATCAGTAAGGTGGTTGACCATGTTGCGCGCATGATGTGCATTATCGATTTACTTTGTTGTGGACAAGATTGGAGAAGTGATCCAGCATGGCAGGCAAAAATATTGATGAGTTTTCTTTTGGTGAAAGTTTCACGGACTGTAGTTAATTATCCAAGGGTTAGGCAACTTGCAAATTTTGTCTTTGATTGTGATCTTGGTTGGCTGCAATGTGGCTTTCATTTAACAACTGAAGAAAAAACTTTCAACTTGGGGAAAAAGGGATAATGATTGCACAAAAGTCAGGCAAATTCCTTTGAATTCATAATGAACCTATCCGTCTTCTGCATTGAATTTTATATTGAACCAACTTGTACATTTCTGACATCTACTACAGAAATTTTTCACCATCTTCTACATTGCAGGGACTATGCGTTCACCACCAACAAAAATTGAAGAGGAAGCCTACAAGAGACTATGAAAAATGTGATCATAAATGCCGGAGTTCTAACAGCTGACGAGGAATGGCGTTATAAAATACAATGTCTCAGCGAGATGCCTCGTACTGCCACTGCAGTCACTTCTATGGGTGGCCTGCCTCCAAAATCTGCAGTTCTCATGCTCAGCGAAAGTGGAAAGATACTACAAAAGCTCGGAATGGCAAACTACTATCAAGAAAAAGGCTCAGCGTATATTTTTATGTTACTGTAATGTGGACATAATTTATGGGATTTTTGCAGAGTCGGATAAATTTGGATCCCCTTTCTTGTCATTTTTGGTAGGGAATTAATTGTATTTTGCTCCCTTCCTCAATGTACGCGGCCTGTTACTGACAGCTACTGAGGTACCAACTCTGTCAATATGAATGTATATATTTTGTAAAGAACTGGCACTTAAGAGTTCCTTATAAAGAGCACTTCCTTGTATTCCTTATTTTCTTGCATAAAGCTTCACTTGTGGATGTTGTATATTTGGTCAGCACCCCTACATATGTTGTTCTTCGTAAGACGGTTGGAAATACAATATGGACAGATAATATCCTATACTCGGTCAAATCGTGGGTGAATCGGAACCAGCAGTTTGGACCATCTAGACCCTTCATACACTATAGTCAGTTCACAGCTTCCCTGTGTCTCAAATCCTGTCTCACCTACCCTTCCAATCCAACTTATGGTTCGGATCATCAGTCCTGGACTATCAAACATTTTTGCATTGCACCCACAATAAACTTCATGTTATTCTTGCAATGACCTATTCAGATTCATTACCAAATGGACAATCCTTGTTTTACGTAACCTTTCTTAGCAAGTTCTAACTTTGCAATGATCTAGCAAATTGAACTTTCTCCTTTCTCGTCACGTCTATGATTAAGGTAAGTTCATTTGTCTTCTACGTATCTTCCTCTTGGTTCTGGTTTGTAACAAAATCAGTATAGTCATTTTACGCCACAATGGGCAAGAAAAGAACCCTAACCCATCCCTCTATCTGCTTCCCCGACCGCAGCCTAGCAAACCATTTTTTCACCCCCAACCACCACCTCCACCACGCCATCGACCATTTCTTCATCCAATTCTCTAACCCACCCACCACTGCCTTGACAACAATCCCAGTGGCAACTATCTGTAACGAGCGATCACAATTTGCGGCGGATAACAAGACAGCAAGCAAGCGTACCTTTATTCGGTTCTTCTCCACCAAGCACGAAAGTTTAAGGATAATCATAGGTTGGTGGTTACCTAAGAAAATTCCAATTCGATCTGCCCCCCGGCTGGCTGCATCTACCTCATCTCGATAACAAAGAGAGGTCCACTAGAAGTGTTATACAGACTTAAGTATGAGAAAACATCTTTATTTTGCCAATATTGTGCAATCCCTTGGCAAATGTGGCACATATTAAAACTACACTTCCTTTAGAGCACATGGCACCGCCTACTTCCCAAACCACCTTCCTTGCCTCGAATTCATTGCTATAACAAGAGGATAAAGGTAAGCTTTTGCTTCTGCAAATACTCCGATCATCAATGGTATCAGAGCCCTAAAGGCTTGTTTTTATCTTATGAAAGTTTCTGGTATAATTTTCTTGAAAAGTCATGCTTTTTGTCAATGGGTCTCACATGGTGTCAAATGAAATGTTTGATAAACTTGGGTTTGATTGACATATATATATGTTCTACGTTTAATTTCGAGTTCAACTAAACAAATTTCATGGGATTTCGGCAAGATATGGATTTATTATGGAACTTTAAGGTGCAACACTAGTTTAGAAATTACAATTGAACAAGGAAGATGACACTCTTGGTTCCGCTAACTTTTTAGCTAAAATTAGTTGAGCCTCGAGCGGTTTGCCCATGTGCAATGTTTTTCTTTAGCCTTAGCCAACAATTTCAAGTTGTAGCCATCTATGCTAACGTTTTGGTTCCTCATTCTCTTTCTAATTGGATTGTTGACATAGGAGCAACAAGACATAATGTTATGGACATGCAGTACATCCTTAATAGAGTGACCTCTGAGTCGGTTACATCTAAGCCATATATGTTATATGTTATGGACATGCAATAAACCAAAATTGTACTTCTTGCAACATTTGGGTTAGAAGGTTATGTTCATGTAACATCCCATCCTCATAAAAATTAGGCCCTTGAGGTCGAAGTGCATATTTATTAAATATCTTAAAATTTTCCAAAAGATACATGATCTTACATGAATGGCCTGATGGTGTTCTGACTCAAAATTGAATCTGACAATGTGGATTTCCTTTAAGATGTGTTTCTAAGCAGGGGTAAAGTCAAAAAGGATATAGACATTTACGAAATGTTCGAGTCAGATGGAGCCTCTACACTATCTCTTAGCAAGGGTACGAAGTTAAATTCTCAACATGGTCATGATGAACCCATGGGTGTTGAGGAAAGTGGGAGAGATGTACTACATAGTGGGATTATTCCATTAGATTCGTAATCTAGTGGATACACACCAGTTGATGTTGACTCCCAAGAGCCTTAATATTTGTGTAGAAGTAAACATGAAAACATTCCTCGTTTCCGTTTTAGGATTGAGGGGAATCTTCCACGTGTGCTTCACTTGATGATGAGACCACTTCTTATCATAAGGCTCTTACATCACCCACTACTACGGAATGGCTAGCTGCTATGCAAGAGGAAATAAGTTCGAACGAAAAGAATCAAATCTGCAAACTTGTTAATCTTTCCCCCAAGCGCAAATCTATTAGAAACAAATGGGCTCTAAAGATTAAGTGCAAGCCAGATGGGTCGATTGATAGGTATAAGGCCCGTCTTACGGCAAAAGGTTACACACAGAGAGAGAATGTTCTCACCTGTTGTTAGCCTTTGCCTCTATTCGCCTTAGTCTTGTCATCGTTGCTCATTTAGATTTAAAGCTCTTTGAGAAGGATGTTAAGATAGCTTTTCTCAATGGAGAACTAGATGAGGATAGATGCCTGGATTAACTAGTTGGATTTGTGGTGAAAGGACAAGAACGCAAAATGTGCAAGCTCAAACATTCAATATATGGCCTAAAGCAGTTTTCTAAGCCATGAATTCCTTCGGCTTAGATGATTGAGGAAGACCATTGTGTTTACACAAAGTAGTTTGGAAAGAGTTTCACTACCCTTACTTTGTACATTTACCATTCCATTGGCTAGAAATGACATGGGGATCATTATTCTACGGGTCCTTCAAAGAAACTTCTTAGTTTGTCTCAAGAGACTTACATAAGAAAGGTTCTTGAGCGGTTCCGCATGCATAATGCTACACCTATAAACACCCTTATCGAGAAAGGTCATACCTTGAGCCTTGATATTTGTCCTACGACCGAAGCTGAAAAGGATAAGATGTCTCATACACTCTATGCCAGTGCTATTGAAAGTCTAATGTATGTCGTAATGTGTATACGACCGTATACATGTTACACTATTGTATTAGTGACTCGCTTCCAGAGCAATCCAGGATATTAGAGAGCAGTAAAAAGGATCTTGCAATACCTTTGTGGCACTGCCGAAGATATGATTTTTTACCATGGAAGTAACATTTACAAGGCTATAAAGGTGTAGATTGGAGTGGTGCTTTGGACGAGTGTATGTCCATTTTAGGATATGCTTTCTTGCTCAATGGTGTCATTTAATGGTCAAGAAAAAACAGTGCTGGATATCATTATCTACGATGGAATACATATATATTGCATGTTCCACTGCTGTTGAAGAAGCGGCTTAGTTTAAAGGATTTTTACAATGACCGGAGATAGTACCACATATGTAGATCCTATTATTATTTACTGTGATAGTATGGTTGTTTTTGGGTATGTGAAGGAGCTTGGCCTTGACACTCTTCACTAGCATATCATCTACATAGACCACCATATATTTTCTAATTAGGTCACAGAAGATCATGTTCACCAAACATTGATATGTAGCTCCGACGTTCTTGAGCTAAAAGGGCATCACCTTGTAGCAATATAGCCCATGTTCCGTGATGAACGAAGTCTTAGGAACATCGTCTTCATGTATCATAATCTGGTTATATCCGAAATAGGCATCCATGAAGCTGAGCAGCTTGTGGCCTGAAGTAGCATCGATAAGAATATTAATCTTTCGGAGTGGATAGCTATCCTTCGGGCAGGCTTTGTTGAGATTCGTGAAGTTGATGCATATTCGTCATTTGCCACCTGATTTCAGAACCATGACGACGTTGGCGATCCAGCCTAAATAATGGATCTCTTTAATAAACCCAACAACTAGTAACTTATCCACTTCTTCTTCAATCTTCACCTCTCTTGGACGCGAATGATTCGCTTCTTTTGTTTGACGAGTTTCTTTGACGGATGAACGTTGAGTCGGTGTGTGATCACTCTAGGATTGATTCCAGGCATGTCCGCCGTAGTCCACGTGAAAACATGGCTAGGAGTCAGTAGAAGGTCAATAAGCTTGAGCTTAAGTTTCTCCTTAAGGGCTGAACTAATTCGAACGGTCTTCTCTTTGATTCCGCGATAGACCTCGATGTCCATGAGATCCTCAACTTGCTCGCCCTTCTGTGCCTTAGTCTCGTCCCGGAGATCTTCAATGATGAGAGCATCTTTATTCATTGCTCGGCATGACGCTACGTAGCACTGTCGGGCTACTGTCTGGTCGCCCTTGACTTCTACAACTCTGTGTCTCGTGAGGAACTTCATCTTGAGATGATAAGTAGATATTATTCCTTTCAATCGGTTTAGTGTGGTCTATCCAAGTATGGTGTTGTAGGCTGATCGCACACGCACCACCATAAAATCTAGGAATTAGGTTGGCTTGAGCAGGCAGTGTGCCTACTGCGATGGGGAGTGCTAACACCTTCAACAGTTACCAAATGGTTAGAGAATCCATAAAGTGGTGTATCCACCCTTTGAAGACGAGTTGTTGGAATATTCATCTTCTGGGAAGCCTCGTAGAATAAGACTTCAGTTGAACTCCTATCATCGACCAAGATGCGTTCCACATCAAAACTTCCTACTCAGGGGTGACGATTGATAGGTCATCATAGGGGATCTTCACGTCCCCTATGTCATCATCTGAAAAGGAGATCATAGGTATAGGCAGGGTCTTCTGTTTTTTGTTTGGGGGTTGGATCTTTATTCACACTTCTCCCGCCTATGCCTTGCGAGGCTGACCATGAGGCAGCCCTGCCACGTGCATGTCAGCATTCGATTGGGCGAGTATTTTTAGCTATATCAAACACCATTTGAGACTCGACAGAAACCTGTTGTGTCATATGAAGCCTTTGGGAGTACATGGGAGCTAAACATCTTTTTTTTTATGATTCAACGGACCCTTTTGTAACACAAGCACTAGTGGTTTTGAAGAATTTAAATCTGGCGAAGCATTAAAAACCACATGCATATCATTATATACATCAATTCAAAACGCTGACTTGTGAAATGATAGAGTTAGAGATGATTATTGTAACAGCAGTGCCAATCTTCTATTATACTTCTTACTTGTGTTACTACTGCCTGAAACAGTCTTACTGGCTACTACGAATATCCGTAAAACAGATTGCTTTTGAATTCGATATTTGTAAATTAAACTTTGTTGACGTAGACACTTTTTACGAGTTTTTTTTTCTTAAATAATTCTTTTTAATACTTAATTATTCCTCTACCTCATTTTCAACCTTATTTACTTATCTAATCAATTTTTGAAAATCTTGATTTCAATTAGAGATTTTAACTGAAGAAAACGTGATTCCAAACCACGTTTTCAATATATTTGCCCAATTTGAACAAAATTGAAAGAAATCTTAATTTCTAACAAAGATTTCATAGTAATGTTTGCTCGAAAACGTGGTTTGGAACCACATTTTTTCTCTTGAAATCTCTGTTTGAAATCAAGATTTTCAAAAATCAGTTAGACAGGTAAATAAAGTTAAAAATGGGATAGAAAAATAATTAAATATTAAAAAAATTAATTAGGACAAAAACTCCACTTTTTACCTTTAAAGATTAAGTAAATTATGTGCTTAGTTAAATGGTCAAATAGTCGGAACAACCAAATAAAATCATTTACTAACAATGAAACTCTTTTACTATATACCAAAACAGAAAAATAGCTGAAATTAGACTATTCCAAGGCCAATCTCAAAGCCACATCCAAGTCAAATCAACCTCGGGTAGCCTTCTCTGTCCCTCTCTCGATCGAGGCTTTGACCATCCCAGACTTTTCCTGAACACTCATTTAAAGGGGACAACCCTCCCTCTCAACCCCTCCCACAATAACACAGACATTTTCTCACGTTAATAATTTGCTAAAATCATGTGAAAAATTGTTGAAATTCTCAAAAGTCAATATATGTATATACATACGCACATAACAAATACCAAAAAGAATGAATTGTGAGATACAAGTCAAAATCCAAATCAGTTCTCCATTTCAAACATGTCTCTATAGATCTATCATATCATACATACGCCTTTGCTTGGTTCTTCTCCACCAAGCACGGAAGTTTAAGGATAATCATTGGTTGGTGGTTAACTAAGAAAATTCCGATTCGATCTGCCTCCCGGCTGGGCTGCATCTACCTCATCTCGATAACAAAGAGAGGTTCACTAGAAGTGTTATACAGAGTTCAATATGAGAAAACATCTTTATTTTGTATTGTGCAATCCCTTGGCAAATGTGGCACACATTTAAACTACACTTCCTTTAGAGCAAATGGCACCTCCTACTTCCCAAACCACATTCCTTGCCTCGAATTCATTGCTACAACAAGAGGATAAAGGTAAGCTTTTGCTTCTGCAAAAACTCCGATCATCAATGGTGTCAGAGCCCTAAAGGCTTGTTTTTATCTTATGAAAATTTCTGGTATTATTTTCTTGAAAAGTCATGCTTTTTGTTAATGGGTCTCACATGGTGTCAAATGAAATGATTGGTAAACTTGGGTTTGATTGAAATATATATGTTCTACGTTTAATTTTGAGTTCAACTAAACAAATGTCATGGGATTTGGGCAAGAGATGGATTTATTATGGAAATTTAAGGTGCAACACTAGTTCAGAAATTATAATTGAACAAGGAAGATGACACTGTTCGTTTTGCTAACTTTATAGCTAAAATTAGTTAAGTCGCGAACAATTCGCCCATGTGCAATGTTTTTCTTTAGCCTTAGCCAACAATTTCAAGTTGTAGCCATCTATGCTAACATTTTGGTTCCTCATTCTCTTTCTAATTGGATTGCTGATATAGGAGCAACAAGACATATATGTTATTGACATGCAGTACATCCTTAATAAAATGACCTTTGAGTCAGTTACATCTAAGCCATATATGTTATGGACAGGTAGTAAACCAAAATTGGACTTCTGTCAACATTTGGGTTAGAAGAATATGTTCATGTAACATCCCATCCTCATGAAAAATTTAGGCCATTGAGGTCGGAAGTGCATATTTATTAAATATCTAGAAAATTCCAAAAGATACGTGATCTTGCATGAACGACCTGATGGTGTTCTGACTCAAAATTGAGTCTGACTATGTGGATTTCCTTTAAGATGTGTTTCTAAGTAGGGTTAAAGTAAAAAAGGATATATAGATTTATGAAATGTTCGAGTCAGATGGAGCCTCTACACTATCTCTTAGCAAGGGTACAGAGTTAAATTCTCAACATGGTCATGATGACCCCATGGGTGTTGAGGAAAATGGGAGGGATGTACTACATAGTGGGAGTATTCCATTAGATTCGTAATCTTGTGGATACACACCAGTTGATGTTGACTTCCAATAGCCTTAATATTTGTGTAGAAGTAAACATGAAAACATTCCTAGTTTCTGTTTTAGGATTGAGGGGAATCTTCCATGTGTGCTTCACTTCATGATGAGACCACTTCTTATCATGAGGCTCTTACATCACCCACTCCTACAAAATGGCTAGCTGCTATGCAAGAGGAAATAGGTTAGATAAAAAAGAATCAAATCTGCAAACTTGTTAATCTTTCCCCCAAGCGTAAATCTATTTGAAACAAATGGGCTCTAAAGATTCAGTGCAAGGCAAATGGGTCGATTGATAGGTATAAGGCCCGTCTCACGGCAAAACGTTGCACCCAGAGAGAGAATGTAGATTATGAGGATACCTTTTCACCTATTGTTAGCCTTTACCTCTATTCGCCTTAGTCTTGTCATCGCAGCTCGTTTGGATTTAAAGATCTTTGAGAAGGATGTTAAGATAGCTTTTCTCAATGGAGAACTAGATGAGGAGAGATGCATGGATTAACTAGTTGGATTTGTGGTGAAAGGACAAGAACGCAAAATGCATAAGCTTAAATGTTGAATATATGGCCTAAAGCAAATTTCTAAGCCATGAATTCTTTCGGCTTTAAAATGATTGAGGAAGGCCATTGTGTTTACACAAAGCAGTTTCAAAAGAGTTTCACTACCCTTACTTTGTACGTTTACGATTTCGTTGACTGGAAATGACATGGGGATCATATTCTACGGGTCCTTCAAAGAAACTTCTTAGTTTGTCTCAAGAGTCTTAGATAAGAAAGGTTTTTGAGCAGTTCCGTATGCATAATGCTACACCTATGAACACACGTATCGAGAAAGGTCATACCTTGAGCCTTGATATTTGTCTTATGACCGAAGCTGAAAAGGTTAAGATGTCTCGTATACTCCATGCCAGTGCTATTGAAAGTCTAATGTATGCCATAATGTGTATACGACCATATACATGTTACACTATTGTATTAATGACTCGCTTCCAGAGCAATCCAGGATATTTGAGAGCAGTAAAAAGGATCTTGCAATACCTCTGTGGAACTGCTGAATATATGCTTTGTTATCATGGAAGTAACATTTACAAGGCTATAAAGGTGTAGATTAGAGTGGTGCTTTGGAAGAGCGTAAATCCATTTTAGGATATGCTTTCTTGCTCAATGGTTCCACTTAATGGTCAAGCGAAAAATAGTGCTAGATATCATTATCTACGATGGAATACATATATATTGCATGTTCAGCTGTTGTTGAAGAACCTGCTTAGTTTAAAGGACTTTTACAATGACTGGAGATGGTACCACATCTGTAGATGCTGTTATTATTTACTGTGATAGTATGGCTGCTCTTGGGTATGTGAAGGAGCTCAACCTTGAGACTCTTCACTAGCATATCATCTACATAGACCTCCATATCTTTTCTAATCAGGTCACGGAAGATCATGTTCACCAGACGTTGATATGTAGCTCCGATGTTCTTGAGCTAAAAGGGCATCACCTTATTGCAATATAGCCCATGCTCCGTGATGAACGAAGTATTGGGAACATCGTCTTCATGTAGCATAATCTGGTTTTATCCAAAATAGGCATCCATGAAGCTGAGCAGCTCATGGCCTGAAGTAGCATCGATAAGGATATCAATCCTTCGGAGTGGATAGTTATCCTTTGGCAGGCTTTGTTGAGATTCATGAAGTTGATGCATAATCATCGTCTGCCACCTGATTTCGAAACCATGAAGACGTTGGCGATCCAGTCTGGATAATGGTTCTCTTTAATGAACCCAACAACTAGTAACTTATCCAGTTCTTCTTCAATCTTCACCTGTCTCTCGGGTGCGAATGATTCGCTTCTTTTGTTTCACGAGTTTCTTTGACGGATGAACATTGAGCTAGTGTGTGATCATTCCCGGATTGATTCTAGGCATGTCCGCCGCAGTCCACATGAAAACGTTGCCAGAAGTTCGTAAAAGGTTAATAAGCTTGAGTTTAAGTTTCTCCTTAAGGGTTGAACCAATTCGAACGGTCTTCTCTTTGACTCCACGATAGACCTTGATGTCTAGGAGATCCTCAACTTGTTCACCCTTCTGTGCCTTAGTCTCGTCCTGGAGATCTTTAATGATGAGAGCATCTTTATTCATTGCTCGGCATGACGCTACGTAGCACTGTCGGGCTACTGTCTGGTCGCCCTTGACTTCTCCAACTCTATGTCTCGTGAGGAACTTCATCTTGAGATGATAAGTAGACATTATTCCTTTCAATTGGTTTAGTGCGGTTTGTCCAAGTATGGTGTTGTAGACTGATGGCACGCGCACCACCACAAAATCTAGCATTAGGTTGGCTTGAGCCGATAGTGTGCCTACTGTGACGGGGATTGCTAACACCTTCAACAGTTACCGGATGGTTAGACCATCCATAAATTGGTGTATCCACCCTTCGAAGACAAGCTGTTGGAATATTCATCTTCTAGGAAGCCTCGTAGAACAAGACTTTAGCTGAACTCCCATCGTCGACTAAGATGCGTTTCACATCAAAACTTCCTACTCAGAGGGTGATGACTAATAGGTCATCATGGGGATCTTCACGTCCCCTATGTCATCATCTGAATAGGAGATCATAGGTACAGGCAGGGTCTTCTGTTTTTTGTTTGGGGGCTGGCTCTTTATTCGCACTTCTCCCGCGTATGCTTTGTGAGGCTGTCCATGAGTCAGCCCCGCGACGCGTCAGAATCCGACTGGGCGAGCATTTTTATCTATATCGAACACTATTTGAGACTCGGCGGAAACATGTTGTGTCATATGAAGCCTTTGGGAGTACGGGGGGGACTAAACATCTTTTTTTTTATTATTTTTTATTTTTATGATTCAACGGACCCTTTTGTAACACAAGCACTAGCGGTTTTCAAGAATTTAAATCTGGCGAAGCATAAAAAAAACTCATGCATATCATTATATACACCAATTCAAAACGTTGACTTGTGAAATGATAGAGTTAAAGATGATTATTGCAACAGCAGTGCCGATCTTATATTTTACTTCTATTATACTTCTTACTTGTGTTACTACTGCTTGAAACAGTCTTACTGGCTACTTTTACAAATAAAGCAAGGACACGAATATCCGTAAAACAGATTGCTTTTAAATTCGATATTTGTAAGTTCAACTTTGTTGACGCAGACACTTTTTACGAGTTTTTTTTCTTAAATTATTCTTTTTAATACTTAATTATTCCTCTATCTCATTTTCAACCTTATTTACCTATCAAATCCATTTTTGAAAATCTTGGTTTCAATTAGAGATTTCAACTAAAGAAAACGTGATTCCAAACTACGTTTTCAATATATTTGCCTAATTTAAACAAAATTGAAAGAAATATTGATTTCTAACAGAGATTTCATAGTAACGTTTACTTGAAAACGTGATTTGAAATCACGTTTTCTTTGCTTAAAATCTCTGTTTGGAATCAAGATTTTTAAAAATGAGTTAGATAGGTAAATAAAGTTGAAAATGGGGTAGATGAGTAATTAAGTATTAAAAAAGAATTATTTAGGACAAAAACTCCACTTTTTACCTTTAAAGATTAAGTAAATTATATTCTTAGTTATATGGTCAAATAGTCGGAACAACCAAATAAAATCATGGGCTAATGACACCTATATCCCTGAGGTTTGGGGGTAATTACAAGTAAGGACAATAGTTTGACATAATTACACTTATGTCCGTTAATCAGACATAATCTTGAAAATCTTAACGGTTTTAATGAAAAAACATTATTGCTCCTAAGTTAGAACCTTATTTTTTTTTAATGCCATTACTTCATTTAAAAAAAAAAAGAAGAAAAAAAAGATTAATGCCAAACGCTGAACTAGATAATGTCCCTTTTACGCACCCGAACCACCGCAATGACGCCGGCCTTTTCTTCCTCCTTGCCCTTTACTGTGGAACAAACCCTTTTACGCACAGATCCACCGCAGCGGCCGTCCCCTTTTGTTCTCTCACAATCGAGCGGTGTGGGTGGGTTGACCAAAATTCGCCGTCCCCATCATCGTCGAAAAACACAGATCCACCGCAGCCCCCCGTCCCCTTCTGTTCTCTTTCAATCGGATGGTGTGGGTGGGTTGACCAAAATTTGCAAATTAGGGTTTTGAACTAACCTGCTCATTCTCAAATTTGAACTAAATTAGGATTTTGAAACCCTAATTTACAAATTAGGATTTTGAAACCCTAATTGGCTGATTGAAATTTTTTTATGAAATGGATTGCAAGCATAGAGAACAAATCAAGGTCTTAAAACCTTAATCATTAAATTAAAACTTAAAATCTTAATTTAAAATTTTTTAAAATATTAAGTATACATAACATAAGGGGTAATATTGACATTTTTAAAATACGTATTGATGACCTCATAAAAAAAATACACTTTTTGGACGGAACTTAACGAATGAACACGATTGATACATTTTAAAAGTGTTTAGTCACGGTATATTATATTTTAAACCTAATGTTCTTGACTGTAATTATGTCATAACCTCAAGGACACTGCTGTAATCCGCTCTAAAATCATTTACTAACGATGAAACTCTTTTACTACATATCAAAACAGAAAAATAGCTGAAATTAGACTATTCCAAGGCCAATCTCAAACCCACGACCAAGTCAAATCAACCTCTGGTAGCCTTCTCTGTCCCTCTCTCGATCGAGCTTTGACCATCCCAGACTTTTCCCGAACACTCATCTAAGGGACTCATCTAAGGGGGGCAACCCTCCGTCTCAACCCCTCCCATAATAACACGGACATTTTCTCACGCTAAAATCATGTGAAAAACCGTTGAAATTCTCAAAAACCAATATATGCATATATACATAACAAAGCAAATACCAAAAAGAATCAACTGCGAGATAAGAGTCACAATCCAAATCATTCTCCGTTTCAAACTTGTCTCTACAGATCTATCATATCATACATACGCCTTCAAAAGAAGCGAAAAGATCAAAACAGCCGCGTTGAAGCTTATTGGATGACCAAGCGCCTGGAGCAGCGGGAGCAGTAGTACTTGCGCTTGGTGTTGAAATACAGGGGCAGGAAGCAGAAGGTCCACCGCTTCTCCACGTCCATGGCCTGCACCCCTCCGCCGCAGTACGGGCACGCGCCCGGCGCCGGCTGCCTCCCCAAGACCCTCTCGTCCTGGTCGCAGACAAATACTAAGCACATGTCGATCCTTTCGTTCTTCTACTTGGTGTGTCCAAGGATTAATTGTACGTACGAGATGCAAAGTGAACAGGGAATTGCGTTTTTGTGGAGAAATACGAGCAGGGAGCAGGTGGATTTATAGGGAGAGAGGTTTGAAATGTGGGCTCGGATGGAAGAAGCTAGCCGGGTCTGGAAGGCAGGGCAGAGTAATCTAGAAGATTCGGAGAAGCATGCTGTGTCGTTGCCATATCCTTATCGCGTTGAAAAGTTATATTCTTCCGGATTTAAAGGCGCGTTAATTTGGAAAATGATATTTGCATCCTACTTTTCACGTTTACACACTACTTTTCTTCCCCATTCTGGCAGCTGGATGAAAGGTGATTACAATATTATGTAATGTTATAATTAATAATTGTTATAAATTTTTAGTGTCTCTCATATATATAACATTAAAAGTGTTAAGAATTATTATTGTTAAAAAGTGTTAGCCGGGATGCCAGCAAATATATTTAGTGACTATAAGTCGTTGCTAATGAGGGCAACAAAAAGTTATCTTTTCAAGAGTTCTTGAATTGAGTATGCGCAAATCAGTTTTATAGAAAAGAAATTGGATCTGTATATGTCAACAAAAAAAAAAAAAAAAAAAGCTTGTAAACACTCTCAGTTAATTAAAAGGTGACACTCACCATATTATTCTTGGTCGCCCAAGCCAGAAGTATGCTTATTTAATCTGATCTTAATAGGCCGAGCCTAATTTCCGGCCTTTAGATATACCGATCAAATGTTTGGTGTTTTGCCGCTGTTTTTGGGGATCTAGATAGGGAAAATGATAAATTCATTACAAATTTAAACTCCCCTGCTCCACATGATTCTAAGTGAGTTATTCACAACACTACTTCAGCTTTTAGCGACAAAAATGATTGAAACAGTTCAGATTTAGAGTGGATTATCAATTTCAAGTGAGGTTAGTAGTTATTTATTCATAAAAACGTACAAAATTTATATTTGTGATTTGCTTCTACGATGGATCAGCATTTGATTTTCATAGCCTATTCTGCAGCGGAGACATCTCAGCGGCCATGGTAGAAAGTAACTTGAAACGATATTAGCTTGGATCTGGCTCCTCTAAGGACCTACCTCTACCATTGGAGTTTGTTGGTAAAGAACTTAAGGCGAAAAAAGATAAGTACTTCATCGCTAAATACAGATTTATCATCTAGTGTCAACTTTCCAACTGTGTCTATAATGAGATTTCAGATAGTACAACTGTTATGCTTCAAAATCCCTTGACCCCTCTCCCCCTAACATTGAAACGTTGGTTATAGATTGCTACTTGAGCGACCATGGCTGGTGACTGTTATGCATGTATATAGGAAAACCCTTCACTATTTCAGATAGTATTTATGGTTCTACCTTGCCTAAGTTTCAGGTAATCATCATTTGAAGCCTCGTTCCATCACTCGATAGGATAGAGGGAAAAGCGCTTATGTCTAATCCATCACAATTTCCTAGTTCTTCAGAAAGCGGGGAGCCCGGGTTGGGTGGGTACTCGTTGGTGTCAATTAGGTGGTCTGCGGACTTTTGTTGCTCTACACGGCGCAGTTGGTCTAGGAAAAGATTGAGGATTTTGAACTTTTGTGCGGATGAAATGGCGAAGCAGGAGGTAAATCATCAATATAGATACTACAGATGGGATCATGAGCCGATTTTGTTGTCTAACCTCCAGCATTTTGACATATGTGGGAGAGTCACCCCATGCTGTGCAACTCAACTCTAGTACTTTAATAAAATCCTCTTGGTTTCCAAAAAAAATAGTACAATTGTAAAGTATTTATGACTGATATTGATGGAAATAGTAGGAGCAAGACTTAAGGTTTTACTGGCAGCTGGTTTTCTCCAACTATACAGGAGCTTAGGATTTGATTGATTCCTTTGGATAACAAAATTAGAATATCTAATTTTGTTATCCAAAGGATCACATATTTACCTTACCACCAAAAATGCAATTTACTAATTTTAACAACCGGAAAGTATTTTGACTTCTCATTCCCAGACCCTTAAAAGCACAGTTGTCAATACCATACTGGTACGGGTCATACCGGCCGGTACGTACTGCTTTTGCCTTTTACTGATACGGTATCTTTCACATTTTATACCGGTTAAAATACTGTTCTGTATTGGTTGTACCGGCTGGTACAGGTGATACCGCCTGAGATAGTGTGTTTTGTACCGGTCCCTTAGAAAATATTAAAGCGACAAATTTTGTTAGAAAATTTATAAATTGATCATATAAAGACTAAATAGAAAAACACTCTAAGTTCTATTATACTAATCCACTACAAGGAAAATGCTCTACGCCGGTGGCCGCCGCCTAGCGCCGCGAGAAGTGGAAAAACCGCCGTTGTAGGCTTTCACGGCGCAAGGCTACCGCTGCCTTTACTCGCGTTTCGGTAGACTTATGCCGGCGCTTGAAGGGGTCTATACCAGCAGTCAGCCATCTCTAAAAGTGCTCCCCCATCCGCCTTCTAATGTTACGAATGGCAGCAGTTTGAACCTATGTTGGCGATTATGGGCGCCGGCATAGGTAAACTTTTAATTTCTAATATATTTGAATAAAATAGGAAAGCCAGCGTTAAGAAACCGCCGGGATAGGTATCATTTTTATTTTATTAATTTGCTGAATAATTGGGCCTATATCAACGGTCCCATGCGCCGTTATAGGTTTCCTTTTGCATTTTTTTTGTTTAAATGTATGGACTTATGCCGGCAGTATGACCGCCGGCATAGGCTTGTTTTAGATTTTTAAAAAAAAAATAATTCATTTGTGCCGGCAATACTCACCGCCTTCATAAATTATTACCCAAAAGAAAACGAGAGCAAAATGGTAAACAATGCCAACATCGTGTATATAAATCTACTGTGTTTCTTGCTTTGCTTTTCTTCATACCATATAGCTAGTGAAAATTATATGCAAGTTAAATCTAAATTAGGACTTGATTGGTCACAAAACAACCGCAATCTATTCAAATCCTAAAAAATAACACATGTT
The DNA here is from genome assembly GCA_033070095.1 of Escallonia herrerae. Lineage (NCBI taxonomy): Eukaryota > Viridiplantae > Streptophyta > Magnoliopsida > Escalloniales > Escalloniaceae > Escallonia > Escallonia herrerae. The sequence goes on along the minus strand of JAVXUP010001419.1, from coordinate 138,942 downwards.
TGTCTAGAAAGAAGCGAAGTTAGAGACTTTTTATTAGTTTGTACAAAACCTAGTAAATACTCATGCACATTTCGAAATCAACCCAGCAACCATCCATGCACATGATCAAAATTAACCACCAAGATCGAGAATAATCCATTACCATTCACCTTGGCAACAACCTGATACAGAAGTTACACATGTTAAATGATAAACAAAAGATTTGATATCAAGGGAAACTACAGTATCTAGTTGGAAAGGAAACTGTTCTTACTATAGAGTTTATACCTACATAGACCAAACTTCACAAGGCTGAGCTGTGTACGAGCAAATGGCAGAGACATATATATACTCCTACCATAACCATGAATCAAAAAGGAATGATCTACTATCATGGATTTCAAACATATATATACTTCAACACCAAACACATGCATAAACTAAACCAAACCAAACATGGACATTCACCGACAAACATACCATTCTTATGCAGTAATGCATTTACAGCTACATGTTTGGCACTAAAATAAAGGAGAAAACTAATGATGAGTAAACAGTAGAATACCTATGCTTGGATTAAATTAAGGATAAAAAAAAGGTTCAATAATTGAAATTAAATGCTAAGTAAAAAGTATGGTGGTGGTTGTGATACTGCAATTGATCTATTTAGCCACTTGATGAAAAAGTAAAGTTCTTTTTGGTCCCTAAGCCTTGAAGTGTATTCTGTAATTAAGAATCAATGGTTCAATAACTGAGTTTTTCAACAGGGGTTATAGTTATTAATCTTCTGGATCCAGATATACTGCCAAGTCTACCTTTCTTTTCTTTTACTAATACGCAAATATCCTACCCAGTGCTTTTTGCACTAAATTAAGTTTTCTAACGTCACCAACATGTATTAATTTTCTAAGCCATGACTGACTTAGTTAACACACCTAATTTCAATTGGTACCCTAAAATGACTGCAACCATTCCCCAACGACAAGCGCCCATTAACATTTATACATCGTTTTATTGGTTTGCAGACAGCATCTTCACCAGCCAGAAAACCAACTAAAGACAATGTAAAGTTTGTTATAGCTATCATATCTAACACTTAGGAAGCGACAAAACAACTTTAATAACGTTTAATAGCAACAATTTCAATTTAAGGGGTGTGGGTTACTGGACTACACCCTGCCACCTTTAATTAGTAGGATGGTTGGATTTTAATGTTTTCCCTTTACATTTTCGTTCTCAAGGATGGATATCCGACAATAAAAAAAATTTAATGAAAAGAATCCTAATTCAATCACTTTTGGAGTAGACTCATACAAAGAATTGTAGCAAAGAAACCAAAACTGCCAACTTTGTAATTACATAACCGAACTCTTCAGATGACACTCATTAGACAAGAAAATAGGAGCAGGACAGTTTGAGACACACAACCATAGACAAAAGTTGCAACTTATAATATCCTTGTTCAACTAAAATTTGATTAAACAATACTCCTTAGCAAAACAGACAGCACACAGCATAGTGTGCGTACAGCATAGTGGCATAGTGTGCGACACAACAAGAGATGTAGCAAAGATGCCACTTCTAAGGAGGGAATTCAAGTCTACAGCATATTTCTAATGAAGCAAAAATGGTACATATTGCACAAGTCAAGGCAGTTATGCAAGCAATGAAGTAGAAATAGAACCTGAAAAGTAGAACATGGGCATTCGGTTGTGGACTGCTGGCAAATAAGATGATTGATGGTTTCCTGCATTGAGGCTATTGTTGCCTTGAATTCACCCATATCTTTTAGTTGAGCTTCGAGAGAATTGACCTTTTCAATTAGTGCCTTCTATTTATTGAAAAAAGACCTTAACATTAACGGACCAATTCTACGTGGTTTGGCTGATGTAAATTACATTTCCTAACCCAAATGATCACTCAAGAAACATAAATCATTAAAGAATTGTATCATACTTTTATAGTAACAGATATGAACTATTTTGCCACGTCCTAGTGCCTCCACTATGGACGTGGCAGGATAGTTCAAACATGCTGGCATCTATACCATTATTTATACATTTCTTCGACGCTATTGACAACATAAATGAAGCATGCAAAAATAATTACACCCTGAGATTTTGTCTTCATACGCCTTTGGTAACCAAAATGATTACAAAAGATCAAATCCTTTTTCTAACTTTGTTTAGAAAGATGCACAATCGGATCATCTCTTTCAAGCCATAAATTTCAGCAAGGTTACTGTCCAAGTGAGTCAATAAGTGCCTACTTATAAAAATAAAAAAAGCAATACTAACCAAGCGAGAAAAGCCTGCGATTCATCAACAAAGGGAAAGTTTCAAAGATCAAGAGCTGAGGCAGGCAGGGCATTTCCAGTTATCAGAAGGGGATCCATGGGTTTCTTTTTTTCTTTTTCTTTTTCCATTGAAATTGGGTATCAGGTCAGCCAAGAAGAACTTTATTTAAATAAAGTTCTTTTTTTGCAAGTTATGTGCAACTAGAGATCAACTTTACATGTAACACAATGGGATACCTTAGAGACTGCTTCTAGATGAACAACATCCTTATCAAAGTCCAGTAACTCGGGCGGTTTCTCGGCAAGGAGCATATTAAGATGAGATAGAAAATAACCAAGGCATCACATGAGTTGAGTACCAAAACAAAACTTTAAAGGATAAATTCCAAAAAAGAAATAGCATAACATATAGACAGGGGAGAAAAAACAAACTATGGAGCAATGAAAAGAAATTAGATAAAACGTCTTCAAAAACCAATGTCTGAATAAGCTCATACAGTCCTAAAGCATCACATTCACTATATAGTGATTAATTCCTGAATTATACACAATCTATTACAGAAGCTCTGTAACAACTTCCCACATTAACATAAGCCCATGCAAAAATTCCTCAGGAATGTTTCTACGGTCAATCATTCAAGTATACACGATGCCGACTCTAGGGCATAAAGAAATTTCGTATCATCCTCCTATATAGTCAAGTACTGAATTCGCCCTTGTGAGATCAGATAATACATCATCGTGAAGGATAGAGGTGTGACAAGACAATTGCAATCTGTGATGCAAACTTACATCATCGTAACCAACAAACGACCACACAAAAGAAAACAAAGGGTTCATGCAAATCAAGTCCACATATAGTCACATGTTAGCATTGCCAGTGGTTCAGTCATGTCAATTAATAACTAACATAATAAAGGGGCAAACATTTGCAGATAGCTTCCCCAGTCAAGAATGTCATTAATGCAATAAGAGAGAACAGAACCAAAAAGGAAACCATAATCAAGAGAGTGGAGGGGGAGAGAGAGAGAGAGAGAGAGAGAGAGTTGTTTCAAGATGAAATTATGAAAAACCAAAGCATAATGAACCCTAACAACATCAAACCAAAGCAAATTTCTGGAAAGAGACAATCAAAACCAAAGCAAATTCCTGAAAAGAGATAATCGTCCTAACCAAATCAAATCAAACCAAATCAATTTCTAAAAAGAGAATCAAAATTTACAAAATTATAGAACACAAAATTAGTGGTTTATACTGTTGAAAATCATTAATTGAGAATGGGTAGAGATAGGCACATACCGGATATGGATGAAACACCTGTAATTCGACTCGCCCACAGTGAAACATGAGAATCTGTTAGGCAAAAGAAAGAGAAAAAGTGAGAGGAAGATCAGATGGAATAGACAAATTGAGGGAGAAGGAAGAGAAATTGAGTGAGAAGGTGAGAAAGAACAACTGCCCAGTAGCAGCCTCCGGAACGAAGATAATGAACCTGCCAAGAGAATGAGAAAAAAATGTAATACAATCAACTTTTGAAAAAAAAAATGAAGAGATAAATAGTAAATTACCTATGACAGCGGTTCCATGCGTCGGTGTAAGGCCGATTTGGGTGCCAAACTTTGGTGCTCAGTGTTTGGGTGAAAAAATAATTTATAGCAGCGAAGGGCATGCGACCGCCGACATTGATTGCCGCTATAGACTCTATGGAGGTGGTCAGCTCTTAGCTACCGGCATAGAGAATCTATAGCAGTGGCTCCGTGTGGTCGCCGGCTTAGGGCGGTGCTATAGCCCTTTTTTTTGTAGTGATCAAAGCTTCTGTAGCCTCTTATTCATAAATATCAATACAATTTGTAAAACCTTTCATTATAAGTTTTTAATATTCACTTGACTTTGATATACTTCAACCCGAAAGTTTTGATTATATTCTTTCAACTACATGCGCACGCGCACACCCAGAAAAACATCTTATTCTTGAACCCAAAGATGATATTATTGAACAAACAACTTATTCTTATCCAGAAAAATATGTTATTATTAAACAAATAGCCAAATAAACAACTTATTTTGGAACCAATAGTTTATTTATAAATTAAGATAATTCAAACTCTATGGGACAAACATTTTATTCTAGAGGAGCTGTGAGTAAGAAAATATATGTATATATAGTTAATTCACCAATAAATGAATATTACATACGTACAATATTGATGAAAATTTTGAGACTGTACCGAGACGGTACCGGTACCGGAACGTATCATTTTACAGAAAAAAACAGTACACACTCCGGTACGGTATTCATAACTATGCTTAAAAGAGCCTTCATTCTTGCTAAGTGGACCATCATATATATATATATATATATATATATATATATATATATATTTACCTTTAAATTGCAAAATGAATAATATATATATATATATATATATGTATATATATGTATATATAGATGTATATATATGTATATATATATATATATATGTATATATACATATATATATATGTATATATATATATATATATATGTATATATACATATATATATATATATATATATGTATATATACATATATATATATGTATATATACATATATATATATATATATATATATATATATATATATATATATATATATATATATATATATATATATATATATATATATATATATATATATATATATGTATATATATATATATATCTAGGGGGCCGATCCACACCCACCGGTGGAGAAATAACAATTTCTCCACCGAACCGCAGGTAAGAGCAGCGGTTGGGCCACGTGGACGAAAAAGGCATACGGCCACTGCATTAATTGCGAAAATGGCACAAGAAATGGTGAGAAAAATGGCGAGAAGGAGAAAAAGGACACCAACCGCATGCACAACCAGCGGTTGGCATTAATATGCCCTGCCACGTGCCGTCCCCCACCCCTGCCACGTGGCCCAACCCATGGCCCCTGCCACGTGGCATCCCCTCCCCTGCCACGTGGCCCAACCGCATGAACAACCGGCGGTTGGGGCGAAGGCCCCTGCCACGTGGCGTCATCTCCCCCTGCCACGTGGCCCAACCGCATGAACAACCGGCGGTTGGGGCGATGGCCCTGCCACGTGGCGTCACCTCCCCCTGCCACGTGGCCCAACCGCATGAACAACCAGCGGTTGGTCCCTCCCCTGCCACGTGGCATCCCTCCCCTCATCCGCAGGGCCCAACCGCTCATACAACCCGCGGTTGGTCCCTCCCCTGCCACGTGGCGTCCCCTCCCCCTGCCACGTGGCGTCCCCCGGGTGATGCCCCCACCTGGTGTCCTTCCCTCGATGCCACGTGTCGTCCTTCCCTCCCCCATGATGCCCCCGACGTGGTGTCCTTCTGCCGAAATTTTTTTTTTGCCACAGCCTTTGACCGCATAAACAACCATCCTTCCTCACTTTTTTCTGTCTTTTTTCTTCTCTCTTCCTCACTTTTCTCTCTTTATAATCCCCTCCCCCGAACCCTTCTTCTGCACTCTGTCGTCTTTTACCAACTTCCTTCGTACTTCATATCTCACCTACATAATCTCCATAACAATACAAACTAAAAAATTTTACGCTAGAAGATCGGTGGATAACCGCTAGAAGATCGGTAAATTTTTCTTTAAATACATCAAGTCACAACAAGTAAGTATTTTGAATTTCCTTATAATTCAATGTTAGGTTTATACAAATCAGCGTATTACATTTATAGATTCCAAAATAGCGATTTTTTAGGGCGCCAAATATAGACAGTTTTTCACGAATTTATAAAAAATAGCTAGAGCTAGATTTTGCCAAAATGTAAAAAAGAGACCCTAGTTATTCTTAAAGGATCTGTCTCAGGTTAAAATTTCAGATTTTTCCAAAGACTGGAAAAGGGTTAACTGATACGGGGAACCTTGTAACTCTGCAGTGTATTTTAAAATATCAAGCTAGCGCGATTTCGCGCGAAAATTTTATGAGAACCCTAGGATGTTGGGAAGTTCCATTCCCCAGGAATTCGGGCCATTCCGAAGCCGTTACCTATTTTTTTGGCCGAACGGCCTTTTAAGCGCTTGATCCGGACACCGGTTCGGAATTTTTGGGCGAAACCTCCGTAAAATACTTTTTATGTCAAGAATGAATTTAGGGAGCCTCAAGTAGCATTTCGAAGCACTTTTGATATTTTTCGATGCCAGGGGGCATTTCGGTAATTCGCCGCCCCGAGAGGGGTATTTCGGTAATTTTACAGTGCTAAGTTTTTCAACGGACTTTTTGGTATATAATTGATGTAATATATTTAAAAAATTGACTTTAAAGCGGTTTTGAGGTGTTGGGGGTGTAGGGGCCATCGGGGGGTATATTGCTATATAACCACGTTGGCGCTAAATTCAGTGGGAACTAGCGTAATTAAGCGTTCGGAGTGGTGGGAAGTGAGGATTTGTTTTAATACATTGAAATAATGACTATTGCTAATGTGTTGGTAAGCTAGGTTAAAGATCCAGTTATAGTTTTGGAATGTAAATATTATGGATATTATGGACGCTAAGTTGGTTTATAATTATATTTTGTTCTTAAAGGTATGAATTTCAGCTCTGGACCTCATGATACATCAATCCTATACGATGACGATGACCACGTCGCGAGGCACGTATTTGACGGTGTCGATAGGGGTGTTTTGGAAACAATTCAAAGCACAAGGCACCTTGAAGAGTGGGTACTAAACAAAGAACAAATACAGCTATTACACCGTCAAAATTTAACCCTGTTCACCGATTGCGGGAAATGGTCTCGACACGACGATTGCCTTATATCCGCTCTAGTTGAACGATGGAGGAGCGAGACGAACTCATTTCACTTCCGGTTTGGTGAAATGACTGTTACGTTAGAGGACGTCGGATTTATACTTGGAATCCCATGTCACGGCAGACCCGTTACTCTGAACGTGCCGTCTGCATCCATAGCGAATATGGCTATGCAGTATTTTCCGGGAATTCCAAGGGCAGCGCTTACAACAAACGGCGTCAAGCTTAAATGGCTGAGAGAGCAGTACGGCGTGCTACCGGATGAATACACTCCTCAAGATTTCGTGACGTATACGAAGGCATTCCTTCTGTATATTATTGGAGCTATATTACTTCCGACGCATTCGAAAAACACGGTGCATCCGAAGTATATGGTGTTCTTGGAGGATCTTGAGGAGGTATACTCCTATTCGTGGGGTTCAGCTGTCCTTGCGCACCTATATCGAGCACTGCATAAGGCTACGAGAAACGGTGCCAAGTCCATTGCCGCCTGCCTGACTCTATTACAGGTATGAGCATTTATTTTCTTGGTAGGATCCTTAGTCAATATATTCGGGATTAATTACTAATTCCATATAATGTTTGCATTCACAGGTTTGGTCTTACGAGAGGCTACCCATGGGTCGTCCACAACCGTTGGTAGATTCCGATGAGACGTGGCCTAGGGTGTGGGCCTGGGGGCCTACGACCAACCGGAGGAGGAGACGGGTAGACCCTCACCACCATCTAAAGTTCTATCGGGGGGAACTAGAGATACTAGATGCATCCCAGGTGACGTGGCAGCCATATGGCAAGGTGATGCATCTGTTGGATGAGTGGTGTTGGCAACTTCCGGTGTCGTACGTGCTGGCAGGTTTGGTTCGGGTGCCGCTCATTCACTTCGAAGAATGTGAGTTTCAGATGCCCGATCGAGCTATGAAGCAAGCTGGCTGTCCACAAGGGATACCAAAACCCGCTGTAGACATGCGGCCATACAGGGGTGGTCGAGGGCCGAACTTCGAGGTGGCTGATGCCTTGATTTTGTTGGGTGACGAGGTGCACCAGTGGAATACCTGGCAGGAAACGTATGATAGCCTTGTATCGCTGAAGCACGACGGCATTAGTACTGAGGAATACTTACAGTGGTTTCTCAGGGTGACGCGCACGAGGGTGAATCGCCCTTCCCAGGTGAAGAAGACATCGTATGCGCCACGTGAGGTCTATGACCAGTTCTGGGCATTGGCCATTGTAAGTCATGCTAGTGTTGTTTGATAATTTATTTGCGCACCTTATCGACCATTTGTCAAATATGATTAGCCATATTTTCTATGCATGTTTTTTAGGTTGACCAGGGCATTGAGGTGTTCAAGCAGCTGGAGTCGTTTGACTGGTTTGTCGCGCAGGCTCCTGACAATCTCAAGAGGTCCATTGAGAAGTACAAGACTGAAGTTCAAAACTTTAGTCTTGCGTACCGGGGTTACCAAGGGGAGCCGTCTAGTCGCCCTCGTCCTGACGCGTACGACTATCAGCCCCAGAGTCAGGTGTGGGAGCCGTCTGGTCGCCCTCCTCCTGACGCGTACGACTATCAGCCCCAGAGTCAGGTGTGGGAGCCGTCTGGTCGCTTGCCTCCTGACGCGCCTTCATCGCATAGCTATGAATTCTGGGAGCCGTATAGTCGCTTGCCTCCTGACGCATACGACTCTCAGTGCCAGAGTCAGGTTCCCCAAGTAGGAATCCAGGCCTCGCGCCCAAGCTTTCGGTCGGACAAAGGACAAGCGACGAAGCCATTGAGGTCGGACAAGATGGCTTGGATCGACCGGCACTACTTCGGGCATGAGCCTGTCAATTCAGCAGACTTTCCCCTTGCGACATTCCTAGGTCATGAGGATATCAGAACGTTGGCGCCGGAGACAGATCTTTCAAATTTTGTCATGAACGCTTACATAGAACTGCTCCGGATTAGAGAGCAACATTTTAACCGTTCTGAATATTTGAAGCTTAACATGTATCCCACTCATTTTGTGGAATTAACGGTGAGAGAATTCACAGAATGGAGGCGAGGGGGCGGCAGGAGTAAGTGGAAACCAGGTCGAAACGTGTTAGGCATGATGAACGCAGACTATCAATGTCCCGCTGCTGATGCGAACCTTATCATGATACCCTGTCATCATGCAAACCACTGGTTCCTATTAGTTCTCCATCCAGCGTTCAGAACGGTTCACATATACGATAGCCTAAGGGAGGACGAGCCTGGACAGCTGCTGGCACAGATGTACAACGAGTACATCACTTTAGTGGTTAGTTTTTATTTTTTGACCTTGGCTCATAGTATATTGTTCTTGTTTCATAGGCTTGATTCTCGTTTTTATTGTTGGATGCAGACTACTGTCCTCTCGCTAGCATGCGGACGGCCACAGGGTGACCCTTGGACGGTCGTGATGATAAAGGACCGACCAAAGCAATATAACGGTCACGATTGCGGGATTTACGTCCTCAAGTACATGGACTACATTGCTCGCTCGGAAGTGCTCAAACACTCCTCGTGGACTAGGAAGGATGCCTTGACGTTTAGGTATAGGATAGCCTGGGAGCTGAAAAAGAATGAAGCTAGACGCCTTCATTACCATTATCCTGACGTGCGTGGCTAGCTGCTGTGATGTTACAAAAAACTGTACCAAAAAGAAATGTACATAATTTTTCGCATGCTATGAATTTGGCGCTAAAATGTGCGCGAATATACCTTTCATATGACGGCATTCGAAAAAATTATGCGTCTCGTTTTTCGCCGAAAGTCTTACAAATGGGCTAACTAGCGTGCCTGAAGTGCAATGAGCGAAAAAAATGTGACAAAAAAAATTACAACTTTTTTGGAAGCTATCAAATGGGGCCTAAAGTGTGCCCGAATAGGCCCTTCCTAGGAAAACTCAAAAATTAATGTGTCTCGTTTTTCGCCGAAAGTCTTACAAATGGGCTAACTAGCGTGCCTGAAGTGCAATGAGCGAAAAAAATGTGACAAAAAAAATTACAACTTTTTTCGGAAGCTATCAATTGGGGCCTAAAGTGTGCCCGAATAGGCCCTTCCTAGGAAAACTCAAAAATTAATGTGTCTCGTTTTTCGCCGAAAGTCTTACAAATGGGCTAACTAGCGTGCCTGAAGTGCAATGAGCGAAAAAAATGTGACAAAAAAAATTACAACTTTTTTCGGAAGCTATCAATTGGGGCCTAAAGTGTGCCCGAAAACGGAGTTACCAAAAATATCAATAATCCACAAATCAAATCACAAATTAAAGATTGCACAAACCAAATCACAAATTTAAACATTATAAAAGTTCAATTTATACAACTGAAACATTAACCCTAACACTCTTCCTCATCATCGTCCTCCTCGACCATACTGCCAGGTTCGATACCTAACACTTTATAATGGTTTCTCTTGTCATGATCAGTCATCTTATTACACAACGCACACTTTCGTAATTTTTTTTGACCCGTTGCTTCTTCAATCGGATTCTTCATGCGTATTGCTCGTTTTCGCCCTTTTGTTTGAGAAATAATTGGATCAAAAATGTCGTCCTCCTCACGTTGTAGGTCAGTGCCGTCAATGACTGGCTGTTTGGCTCGATTGAATCTACCGCCTGGAGTTGTCCGAGTAGTCGGAGTGTCCACAGTTTCTGGTAATGCCATCCTAAACTGTGCATGCATAGCCTTATCCCGTGCGGCTGCTTCAACTTGATACCTGTACCCATCAAATGTCGACGCTGCATCCATTGATAAACCGTGCATGATGTTACAAAGGTGATTATATCGCAGCGACTCAGATTGCTCGAAATCAACTGAAACATTGGGCACGTAAGGAATGTGACCGTGGACTCTGTTGGCTTCCTTCGTCCACCGTTCCAAGATATACTGTGGAGGGATTTCACTAGCATTCTTGGCGCTCAAAACCCTCAACGCGTGTCGACAAAGTATACCTTTATGCTCAAACAGTTGACAGTTGCAATTAACCAACCCGGTGTCCTTACAAACTGCTACGGTAAAATGTCGTCTGTTCCTCGGAGCCGACGAAGAGCACGGATTGGCGAAATTCGTCACATTTGTCAAAGCATAAACCTTGATATCTCTGGTGGAATACTCGTGCAACTTTGTCATGCCATATTGATTCGACTTTAGTAGTTCCTCTTGAAACTGTCGAAACATTTCCTTGGTATAGACTTGAGCCGCATGAGCCTCTAAAGGTGAATAAAGTAGTATAGCTCTTTCCTTGCAAACTGTAGCCGCGTCGGCTTCTCTCTCACGGTACAATTGCCTGTCAACGGCTTTCTGCATCTCTAGTACGAACTCCGCTATACTTGAAGACTGGCCTACGTACCCATCAAAGAATGAATTCATAGCTTCGCTTCTCGAGGTCGTAGTCATTCCGGCTGCAAAAAACTTCTTGGTGTAGGCACCGACCCACTGTGTCTTGATCTCATACAACGATTGTAACCATTCATGATTGTGCAAATAGTAGTCATCCATTAACGTGGCCCACCTCTCCTCGAACACGTCTACCGTCAACGATTTCTTCACACATGTATTAAAGTCAGTCTTGAATGACGGATGGTTTGCATATACATGGTGAAGCCGTTCGGGATATTTGTTGCTTATGTGCCATGTGCACAGGCCATGGTGAGTATCTGGAAGGACCTTAGCGATTGCATTTTTCATTGCCAGATCTTGGTCGGTGATGATGGTCTTTGGAGGAATATGATACATTGCTTGAAGCCACGTTTCAAATAACCACGTAAATGACTCCTCCGTCTCATCCCTAAGCAGGGCAAAGCCAAACGAGATTGACTGATAGTGGTGGTTCACCCCGGTGAACGGAGCAAAAGGCATAGAGTACTTATTGGTGCGGTATGTGGTGTCAAACGTCACAACATCCCCAAAATTTTGGTAAGCAGCTCTAGAACGGGGGTCCGCCCAAAATATAGTACTAATGCGGTTCTCATCATCCAGTTGGAGACTGTAAAAAAATCCAGAATTCTCACTCTGAAGGGACCTGAAGAGATCAAGTGTAGTTTGAGAATCACTCTTACCGAAAGACTCTCTCCTCTGAGCACGAAGTTCATTTCGAAGGTCTACTTCGTTGAAACTCAACTTGTCAATCCCCCCAGCCTGGCTTGAGAAAACCCCCATCATCTTAGAAGGTGGAATTTTAGCCTCGGCCATTGTAAAAATTAGTTGTCTGTGTGCCGCGCTTATTTCTCGGTGTTGATGAATTTGACCAATCTTACTAGGGGTCATCAACTGATGATTATGGCTCAACTCCACTCCTGTCACAACCCAATGGTTTTCATTTTTTCGGTGTACTGCATACACATGGGCCTTGCAGCCGGTACCCGGAAATGTGTCCCGTTTTCTTTGTCTTGTTGTCCCTTCGTCACTGATCCGAACGACCGGAGTTACATGCGGTGCTCCTCTATGACACTCAAATAGTCTTGCACAAATTTGATCTGTATTCGCCCGTTTTCTAGTCGTCTTAGTTCTAATACCGAAACCTATCGTTTTCGAATATGCTCTATAGTATGCTTCAACTTCGTCCAGTGCTTGAAAAACTTGACCAACGTAAGGTGGATCAGAACCTTCACAAAAATTATTTCCTCCAGTTGCATCCATATTTATACTGGAATCTAAAAAATAAAAATTATATCATTCTCAACAAGTCATAGATTTAAATAAAAGAAGAATAAAATTTATTTAAACCACCGTCTTTCGGAAAATTTGGTATAATGTAAAATTAGCAAAATAGCCCCCGATGAGCGGCAAATTACCGAAATGCCCCCGGGGGTTCATTATCACCCTAACGCCCCAAATCAGCTTCAAAACAACCTTTCAGGTGCTTTGCTTACATTTCTGGACTAAGAAATCCTTTGAAAAACTTAACGCTATAAAATTACAAAAATACCCTTATCGGAGATGCGAATTACCAAAATGCCCCCTGACAAAAAAAAATCTGAAAAGTGCTTTGAAACGGGATTTTAAGCTTCCTGAATTCACTCTTTAAAATAACTTTTCAGGTGTCTCACACCCTTTCCTGAACTAAAAGTTATTTTAAGCACAAATTTGTGTAATGTAAAATTAGCAAAATAGCCCCCGGGGGTTCATTGTCACCCTAACGCCCATCAAACCAGCTTCAAAACAACCTTTCAGGTGTTTTACTTACATTTTTGGACCAAAAAACTTTTTTTTGGGAAAATTACCAAAACACCCCTCGCGGGGTGGCAAATTACCAAAATGCCCCTGGCTTCAAAAAATATCAAAAGTGCTTTAAAATGCTATTTTAAGCTTCCTGAGTTCATTATTGATCTAAAAAGTATTTTACGGATTTTTCGCCTAAAAATCCCGAACCGGTGTCCGGATCGAGCGCTTAAAAGCCCGTTCGGCCAAAAAATTAGCTAACGGCTTCGGAATGGCCCGAATTCCTGCGGAATGGAACTTCCCAACACCCTAGGGTTCTCATAAAAGTTTCGCGCGAAATCGCGCTGTCTTGATATTTTAAATTACACTGCAAAGTTACAAGGTTGCGCGTATCAGTTAACCCCTTTCCAGTCTTTGGAATAATCTGAAATTTTTACCTGATACAGATCTTTTGAAAATAACTAGGGTCTCTGTTTTGTACTTTGGCAAAATCTATCTCTAGCTATTTTTTATAAATTCGTGAAAAATTCTATTTTTGACGTCCTAAAAAATCGCTATTTTGGAATTTTTCGAATGTAATACCCCGATTTGTCAAAACGTAATTTTGACGCCCTAAACACGAATTTTAGACTATTGTAAGAACAATTTAAGCGTAACACAATTTAAACAATCAATTGGTAAGAACAAATTGAAAAATACTTACTTATTTTAACTTGATATATTTCAAGAAAAATCCACCGATCTTCTAGCGGTTATCCACCGATCTTCTAGCGTAAATTTTTTTTGTTTGTATGTAGGTGAGATAGGGAGAATGAGGAGAGTGGAAGAAATGATTCGGGGAGAAGGGATTTTATAGAGAGAAAAGTGAGAGAGGGAGAGAAGAACCGTGAGTGAACAGCAGGGAGGGGGAGGGGGGAATGACACGTGGGGGTGGGGGGTAGGGTGGTAATGACATGTGGGGGAAGAGGGGGTTCACGGGTGGGGGAAGGGGGGTTCACGGGAGGGGGAAAAGGACATAGGGTGGGGGCCACGGGGTGGGGGGCAAGGGGGGTGACGGGTGGGGGGCAAGGGGGGTGGGGGTCACGGAAGGCAATAATGTCAACCGCATGTAGGAGTTGCGGTTGGGCATTAATGCCACCATTTTCTCACGAGTTTTTCATTTTCTCGTGATATTTTCGTGAATTTCTCATAGTATTTTCGTCCTTTTTCGTCCCTTTTTGCGCCACGTGGCCCAACCGCTGCTCTTACCTGCGGTTCGGTGGAGAAATTGTTATTTCTCCACCGGTAGATGTGGATCGGTCCCCATATATATATATATATATAAGCTGATCCATTGATAGCGTTAGCAAAATAGGAGAAGTTGCTAGCGCGATCTGGCCGTCCACGCGCGATCTGTGGACGGCCCAGATCTTTTTTTTACGCTCTTTTTAGTCCGTCTGCTACATTATGTAGCGGACGATTTTTTGTCAAAAATACCATCAAGTTTAAAAACAGCCCGTCCGCTACATTATGTAGCGGATGGACTGTTCTGTCATTTTTTCTCTCTCTCTCCCCTTTCTCTCATTAATGCTCTGACTTTTTTTTCTCTCTCTATCTTCTCTTTCCCTCATCCTCTACATAATGTAGCGGACTAGTTTTCTAACATTTCTCTCTCTCTCACTCATTAATGCTGACTTGTTTTTCCCCTCTCTCTATGTCCTTTCTCTTCAATCTGACTTATCTCTTTCTCTCACCACTTTTTTCTTCTCTTTCGTCCTCCTCTCCCCTCTTTCTCCTTTCATATGATAACCATCAAAAGAAAAGCTTTGAAACAGATTGCCGCAATTCAGGCTCTCTGCTTTTTGGAGATGCTTGACCTCTGCAATTCAGGCCCTCTGCTTTTGGGTATGAATTTCAGCTACCTAAGCAAATGGGTGAAAACCCAAGTGGTAGTTTTGATGAAGAAAGTATTGAAGATACAATGAAATCTTTCTTTCCTACGAGTTATGTAATGAGTTTCCAGAACTACCCGAATGAGTTGATGCCAAGAGAAAGGAGAGAGAGAGAGAGAGAGAATGTCAGAAAACTTGTCGGCAACATAATGTAGCGGATGAGAAAAAGGGGAGAGAGAGAGAGCGAGAAAAAGTCAGAGTATTAATGAGAGAAAGAGAAAAAAATGACAGAAAAGTCCGTCTGCTACATAATGTAGCGGACGAACTGTTTTTAAACTTGAGTGTATTTTTGTCAAAAAATCGTCCGCTACATAATGTAGTGGACGGACTAAAAAAAGCGTAAAAAAAAGATTTGGGCCGTCCACAGATCGCGCTAGCAACTTCTCCTATTTTGCTATTGCTATCAATGGATCAGCTCCCTATATATATATATATATATATATATATATATATATATATATTTGTGTGTGTGTGCGCGCGCGTGAACAACAATAAAAAGACTATGATGAAAAACTTGGTATTAAAACAACAATTACAGTCATTCTCAAAATGGCTTTTGGTCTATGACATTGCCATGAGGATCATAGTTGCAACTGATAAGAGTATCACCACTTCTGCATGTAACTCTGGCACAACCAACCCTCAAGCTTTGCCTCCAAACCATTTGGGTATAATGCAGGCAATCCCTATTCTGGAGACAAGAGTTAGTATTGTAGTTGTAGTAGCTCCTCTTCGCAGCCCATGCGTTAACAGCATCGAGCGGTTTCCAACATTTCCCACTCCCTCAGAAGAGATTTTCGCCGTAATTGTTGCTCGAGTGAACCAAAGCGCAATCTCCTCGCCTTTGGTGCGCCCACGAGCTAGCAAAATTCGCGAGGCTTTCACTCCATTGAAGTGGAGGGAATCCAAGTTTTGCTCTTATATTGTTGTGGGGTAGTAGATACTGCTGTATTACGTTATTAGGAGTGGTAGTTAACAGAATTCTGGAGGAAACATTGTAGGGAGCTGATTCTGATAAAGAATGAGAAGGTAGAGTGAAGGAAAGGAGGAGGAAGGTCCTAAGAACCCACATGAAAACAAAGCTCTCGTGACAGGAGAGAGAGAGAGAGAGAGAGAGAGAGGGGATGAAGTTTCCTAGTAGGGGAACTGATATATTTATATACTAGAAGATGATTTCAGGGCTATATGGTAAACTAGAATTAGTGCAGGTTGTGTTCACATGTTGAAGTAGAGTGAGGTGGAACCACGATGATGAATGTGGGGGGAGATGATTTGTGTTTGACTTTATATAACTTCCATAACCGTCGCCAATCATTGTCACATGTCTGTAACGATTTTTCTGCTCTTTATCAGCTGGGATCTGTATCTGTTCGGAGGGTTAATTACACCGGGCCTGGTTGAGGTTCTGTGCTTATCAGTATGTCGCTGCTGTAATTGACCCTTGTTTGGAAGGAGGTAACGAGGATATACAAGGCTCGGCTTGGATCCGAATCCTCTGTGTCTCCCAAGGAAGACCGAAAGCTTAAGTGTGGAGATGTAATTTTCGTTAAAAACTTGAAAATGTGTAGTTCTTTCAAACTTTCAGGACAAAGGCACACAATTACCAAATCAAATGCAAACTTCACCGCTCTGGTTGCATTTGACGGAGTTCTTATCTTCCAATTTTTTCGTCAGTTTTGAAAGTTGACCATTTTATGCGCACCCCTGCTCTAAGCGCTCACAAGATGAGTCTGTGATAACTATCACACCCAATCCCTTTTGCCCTCACAAGGGGGATGAAACAATTCCACGAGTCCCGTCTTATGCCAGCACCCCGCATGCTACAAAAGAGGTTTCAAACTCACTGCCTATAGCCCCCAGTAGTCTAACATTCCAATACAAAACTAGGTGTGGCGCTGATACAGCTTGCCTGGATGCAGGGACTTTCTTACATAGATACGGCCGGTTATCCCTAAATGAAACTCCAAACCCTTTTCCTAATGGATCTCCTATGTCTGGCCAATGTTAGGGTTGTGTATTAGGTTGTGGCATTACAGGTCCTTTTGTGGTCCAATGCCTATCGCCATGCGCACCCCTGTTCTAAGCATCCACAAATTGAGTCCGTGATAGGGGCCATGTTCTCGTCATGGGTTGATGAAGGTCAAGATGTGGAACAACTCATGGTGCTGGAGGGAGATACGGAATTGATGGTGGTGGTGTTGTAAGTTTGATGGTGGTGTTAGGGTTGCAACTTAGATTGGGCAACCCGTGGACAATCCGTGCCAACATATAAATAAGGGCATGGGCTTAGTATTATAGTGACCGTGGTCGTGGTAGATACGAGTACAAAATTTTAAGCCCATAAAAATATGGGCTGGGCATGGGCTTAGATTTTTCGAAGTCCACTCAATCAGTAGGAAACTAAGCCCGAAGAACATTTATATTATATCTGGATAACAGATATAAATTTTACGTGTAGAAGATATGTATTCTTTTATCTTTAGTTTTAAAATCCTCTAACCATATGCGCTTAGAGACCTTTGAATAATTTTTTTTCTCCCATCTCTCTTATTACAAGACTTTGTACGATTGTTTTGAAACCCTTGTTTTTTTTTTCTTGAAACTTTATTTCCATGGTTATAACTAAATTCATTTTGAGACTTCGCTATAATCTTCTTTATCATCATGACTAATTAGTATACTTAGATGGTAAATAATATGCTTAAAGTTAAATAAACAAAAACTTGTGACTAATTACTAGACATGGATGATAATCAGTATGCATTAAAATTAAGTAAATTGAAACTAATATGAAACCACAGATAACCCGTGGGCAGCCCA
The DNA here is from genome assembly GCA_033070095.1 of Escallonia herrerae. Classification (NCBI taxonomy): domain Eukaryota; kingdom Viridiplantae; phylum Streptophyta; class Magnoliopsida; order Escalloniales; family Escalloniaceae; genus Escallonia; species Escallonia herrerae. The sequence continues at coordinate 120,960 of JAVXUP010001419.1, read as the reverse complement.
TGTCTAGCCCATGCCCATCAAAACTTTCATGAGTTAGACATGGACAGATATTATTTGGCTCGTAGATGGGCTGAACTGGACAATATGCACGAGTTTTTTTAAAGTGGGCTGGGCATGGTTTGACCCTTGAGCCTGTCCAGCCCGCCAAGTTACAGCCCTAGGTTGTGTAAGTTCGTCAGTGGTGGGGTTGTAAGGTCGCAGTCAAGATAAAGAAAATGAAGGACTAAAAGAGAAAATTTAAAGATAAAACTCCTACCCAAACACATCCATTTTCGTAAAAAAAAATGTAAACCGAAGGAGATGTTCTTTTTTTTTTGCAAATTGATAACTACAAACTATAAGAAACTCAAAAAGGTCCTCGGTGTGCACTAGAAAAGGGGACCGTTAATGAAAAAAAAAAAAAAAGCCCTTTTTAGTTTCGGAAAAAAAGACATGTTCTTCTACGTGATTCTAAAATTCTAAAAATATGTGATTTTAGAATCTATGTTTTCAATACTACTATTTCCCCCTTTTTCCATAAGACATCTGGATTTTATCGTCTATTTACTTACACATACATTGTTTACACCATGCAATGTCTATACATTGATCTGACCAAAGGATGGATAGGCGACGTTATGAAACGAGCTCCAAGAAATTGGCTCAGGGCATAAACTTCACATAGCAAGAAACTCAGCCTCAAATGCATATCAATTACAAAACTAGAAAAGACAAAGTGTCCTCTACGTGTCACCGTATCTTTCCAATACTGCTATTTCCCCCCTTTTCCCATCAGACATGTGGACATCTATACTACGTGTATATATATATATATATATATATATATATATATATATATATATAAAATAAAAAAAGGATATGAGGTTTAAAAGACAAATAAGGGTTAATTTAATTCATATATATATATATATATATATGAATTAAATTAACCCTTATTTGTCTTTTAAACCTCATATACTTTTTTTAGCCCTTTATTATTTCATAAATACAACAGAATAGTGTAAGAAGAACTTTGTGTTTTCATTTCTATCATTATTGGATTGGACAAGGATACATGTGACCAGAGGAGTTTGTGGAGAAAACCATGAGTTCTGTTTACATTTTAATGTTACAATTATAGAGTTTAAAACTAATGAGGATAAACTAATCAGCTAAGGTAGACAGGCAGTAGTCTCCACGTGTGAATGGGCTTGTACAATAGTTGTTGTTGTTTGCATTGCAAGGTACTGTTAACACGCTCCCGCAAAATGGAGGCGCCATTGGTGATTCCAATCTTGGATCACAGACGAAGAAATTGTAGACGATTTAGTGCCTTTGTAAGGACGTCTGCCAATTGATCATTGGTGTTGATATGATGGACATAGACGGAGTCATTGTTGATGCATTCCTGAACGAAGTGATAATCCATGGCAATGTGTTTGATGCGGGAGTCGAAGAAGCACAAATGTAGGTGGCGCTAGTTTTGTCGCAGAATAGGGCGGGGGCTTTAGGAAGAGTAATACCAAGTTCATGAAGAAGATTGGTAATTCAGGGAATTTCGGCAGTGAGTTGGCGATGACTTTGTATTCAGCCTCCGAGGAGGACTAAGAGATAGAGTTTTCGCGAATGGATTCCAGGAGATAGCATTGGTGCCAAGATAAACGATGTACCCAGTTGTGAAGCCACCATTGTCTCGGTCGCCACCCAAGTTAGAGTCACTGAAGGCCTGAAGGGTGAGATGAATTTCTTGGCAAAGATAAAGGCCACGGTGGATGATGGCTTTCAGATACGAGAGAATGCATTGAACGGCTGTCCAGTGAAGTTCAGTGGGAGAGTGCATGAATGAAGAGAGGCGATTTGCAGCAAAGCAAACATCTGGCCAAGTGATGGAGAGGTATTGCGTAGCAGCGACTAGTTTCCTGTACGGTTTGGGATCCACATGTGAGGGAGAGTGAGAATAGAAGTGGAACACATTGATGTATTGATTTCCTTGGCACCAGTCATGGAAAAGGTGTGCAGTAGATCATTTTTTTTTGGTGAAAGAGAGAACTATTATAAATAAGATGTCAAAAATACATCATTATCCCTAACTTCTTCCAGGTTTGACAAAATGCTGGAAGACGATGGTACAAAGTCAAAAGAATTACATAACGCAGCATGTGCAGCAAGGTTATGGGCTGCTCTGTTAGTAGATGTAGGGGAGAAAGACACATCCCAACAGGTGAATTTAGTGAGGAGGTTTCTTGCTTGTTCTATGATGTGCCTTGATCTCTAATTAGGAGTCAGAGAGTGGTCTTGTAGCACTTCTATGATCACTTTAGCATTGCCTTCAACTATAACATATTGCTTTCTCTCCAAAAAAAGCTGTGCGGATTGCAAGCAAGGCCGTAGTGGCTTCGGCTTCTTCAGGGTCCTAAGTCTCTATTAGTTCCATATTTTCGAATTCAAAGGTGCCTTCAGCATTTCGGCAAACCATTGCTGCATATGCTCTAGAACCTCTAACTGCCGCATCAAAATTTACCTTATACCATCCTGCGAACGGGGGTTTCCATGAGTTCCGGACTTGCATTTCCTTTGATTTGCCCACAAGAATTTCTAGATAGCAGCTGGAAACTTTATTGATGGTATCTGCGGTTTTGCTATGATTAAAAGGAACACCTTCATGTAAAAGCTGGTTCCTGCCAAACCATACCAAATCCATAAGAGTTACTGCAAAGTTTGTGTATTTGACTTGATCTTTAGGTTGTTGTCCAGGTGGGTTCAATAAGAAGCCCAGCCATTCCACATGCAAACTCAGTCCCATCGGAGGTCTACATCCTAGAGAAGAGGCAGCCCAAATGAGTCTAGTTCTGCTGCACTCTAGGAAGAGATGTGTAGATGTTTCAGGGCACAAACCACATAGAAGACATGAGGAGTCGGCTTCAGGGAAGAAAGACACTAAATTTTGTCTCACCGGGAGCAAATTCCAAGCAATATGCCAAATGAAGATTTTGTGTTGCTCTCTTATCTTTGCTTTCCACAGCCTCTTCCAAAAAACTGCAGGGAAATGAGGATTAGGCCTGAACCTTTGCTTGTTTGCCATTAGATACGCCGATCTAGCTGAGAAATTCCCTTTCGGATTCGGAGTCCAAGCTATTATATCTTGGGTTTGAATTGCTGAAATTTTGATATTTCGAATTGCTTCCACTGTCGCCTCATCAAATAAGCTTTGGATTTTTGAGTAATTCCAATCAAGAGAATTTTGGTCGAAAAGATCAGCCACTAAGTTTATATCATGTAGATCTGGATTTCCTTTGGCATAGGTGAAACCGTCATCCGCCGGTATCCAACGATCCTTCCATACAAGGGTGTTTTTACCATCTCCCACAAGAATTCCCAGGCCCTTTTCAATGATTTTCCGAGTCTTGCAAATACCTTTCCATACCCAGGACCCTGTCTTCTTCGGAGTGTATTCAAGGAAAGGAATGCCTCTCAGATATTTTGATTTCATAATTTGCACCCATAAATCATTCGAGTTCTTCACAATTGCCCATCCCAATTTAGTGATCAAAGCCAAATTGAAGTCGTGCATTCTTTTGAAACCTATTCCACCAGCTGATTTCGGTATGCATATTGAGTCCCAAGCCTTTGGGTGGAAATGAGTTTTTCCATCTTCTCTAAATCCCCACCAGAATTTTTGCATCCTTTTATCAATCTTCTCTGTAATTTCCTTTGGGAGAATGAATGTCGACATCACATAAGTTGGAATCGCCATAGTCGTAGCTTTAATCAAAGTTGTTCTACCAGCTTGAGAAAGTACTTTGCTCTTCCAGCTTGCTAACCTCCATTCCACTCTTGTAACTATCTCCTCAAAGAGTTTGCTCTTTGGTTGATTTGTAAAAATAGGCAGCCCCAAATATTTTGCCTCTTTTGGTGCTATTTTTAGCTTCAAGATTCTGCAAATTTTGCTACGCAAAGTCTGGTTGAGGTTCTTGCTGAAGTAGATTTTAGACTTTTGTTGGTTTGTACATTGCCCAGACCAAGAATTGTATGTATTCAAACATTGTTGGATTGTTTCAACTTCCTCTCTATTTGCCCTACAAAATATAATCAAATCGTCAGCGTAGAGGAGGTGTGAGATGGCGGGGCTACCTCTGCTCGATTTGATACCATGTAACACTCCTTTATTTTCAGCACTTAGAAGTAATCTTGTAAGAATCTTCGAAGCTATGATGAATAAATAATGAGACAACGGATCTCCTTGTCTCAAGCCTCTTTGAGGTTTTATGTAGCCGAATGGAGCTCCATTCAAGATAGTGGAGAAGCTGGTGGAGGTAATGCATGAATTTACCCATTGGATCCAAGCTGGTGGGAAGCCCAAATTCTGAAGAATTTTGATGATAAAAGGCCACTCGATTTTGTCGTAGGCCTTCTCCATGTCGATCTTTATCGCCATGAGACCTGCTCCCTTCTTCTTTCTCATGGAATGCCAGATTGGACAATAATACTATTGTCATTTATCAATCGCCCAGGAACAAATGCCGATTGCATCGGCGAAATGATTTTGTTGAGAAGTGGTTTCAGCTTGTTTGCCAGAATCTTGGATATCACTTTATAAATAACATTACATAGCCTGATCGGTCTATAATGCTCGGCTTTTGTGGGAGAAAGAATCTTGGGAATCAGAGCTAAGTTGGTATGGTTTAGTTCGAGCAGATATGAATTCCCACTGAAGAAATTTTGAATGGTCCTGCACACATCAAAATTTACAGACTCCCAATATGTTTTGTAAAAGAGAGATGGCATTCCTTTGGGTCTGGGTGCTTTAAGATTGCTGAATTTCATCAGAGTAGAGGAAATCTCGGTGATCGAGGGTATTTTTTGGAGTCTTAGTAGATCGTCAGCAGTTAGGACTCGTGGAAGCAAACCTTCCAGGTCATCGGGGAAGGAGGGGTTGGACGACTTGTATAACTCACTAAAATGTTCAGTGAAGCAGGTTCCAATTTCCTCTCTACTTGAGATCCAATTCCTGTGTTTATCTTTGATGAAATTTATCAAGTTCTGTCTCCTTCTGATTATGGTACTGAGGTGGAACAACTTTGTATTTTGGTCCCCGTCTTTAATCCATTGGAGCCTTGACTTCTGATGCCATAACCATTCCTCTCTACTGCATTGTTCGTCAATTTGGTTTTGGATGTTTCTTTGAAGTTCCATATTCCTGACTGTTGGTTCTTGTTGCTGCACATTATCCAGATATTCACTCAATTTTTTAATTTGTGTCTGAATGTGACCAAAGTGAGTAATGTTCCATCTTCGCAAGGCTTGGCTCACATTATATGTTCTCCGATAAAGCAAAAATTTAGGGGTTCCAAAAAAATATTTTCTCCAAGCTAATTTTACCACTTGATGTGAAGACAAATCACGAGTCCAAGCGGCTTTGAATTTGAATGGTTTCGGACTGGGAGGTTTCGAACTATGAGTATGGAGGACTATAGGAAGATGATCTGAAGATTTGCCAGGAATATGAGTGATTGCCGCATCTTGGAACAAAGCCCTCCACTTTGAATTGGAATATGCTTTGTCTAGGCGTTCCTGTATGTTTGTAGCTAGAGGCCTATTGTTATTCCAAGTGAAAGGGTTGCCTGAGAAGCCAAGGTCAATTAGGTGATGCGAGTTAATGAAACCACCCAAGCCGCCATCCGAAGAAGAGGCTACCGAAAGCCCTCCTTTTTTCTTTGTTTGATCCACAACAGCATTGAAGTCTCCCATGCATAACCAAGGACCATTGAAGGCCTTGGCAGTGGTATCCATTTCATCCCAGAACTTTCTTTTGTTTGTCCAGTGTGGAGGTCCGTAGACCATAGAGAGCATCCAAGGAGTGGTTGGGGGGTCTGAGAACACCAAAGCGTTGATAATGTTCTGGTTTTGGAGAGTTATCTCAATATCAACTCCCATTTTCCAAGCCAAATAGAGACCACCTGCCTGCTTTTTTATTCCAGAGGGGGGGATGAAACAGAGATTGGTGAAACCAAGGGGTTCGAGAATATGAGAGAGTCTAGAAGAAGAAAAAAGGGTTTCGGAGAGGAAGAGAATGTCAGGTTTTAGGTGCCTGACATCATTTTTGAGGGCCCTAACATGCTCAGCCTGTCCAAGCCCTCGGACATTCCAGGCTAACAGTATCACGGAGGGTGGGTGAACAAGCCATGGCTTGTCACCTCTGGGGTACTGTTCACTTCGGGGGGACTGATCTCAAGCTGATTTAGAGGGGTCAAAGGAAGAGGATCAAGGAGAATTGGTTTTTTGGTTTTTCTTACTAGTTGTTTAAGAGCTTTCAGTTTGGCACTTTGGTTTGAGACGGTTGGTTTTGTCTTTTCTGTTTGAGTGGAGTGGAAGGTTTCAGAGATGAAAGGGGCTTGGTCAAAAGTCTTGGTGTTTTGGTCAATTTTTTGTTTTTTTGTCTGTAGCTCTGGTTCAAACATGCATTTTCTTTTTTGTGGGGAGCTAGGTGGGAGTAGCAACTGAGGAGGATATGGGGCTGGTTGGGGTGGTATGGTGCCTGCACTTTGGTTGTTCTCGTTGCTAATCAGAGCCTTGAAATGGGGGAAAAAGGGTGGGGTTTGTTTACTGACACTGTCCCTTATCTCTGTTCTTGGTTGTTTGGTCATGTCAAAAGTTTGATCAAAGGGGGCTGGTGTCAGAGCTTTAGGTGGCGGGTGGATTCCAAGAATTGCTCCCGGGACATCCGGCATAGAGGATTCCAGCAGATCGGAGATGCAAGATGTGGTTTTGGCTCGAATTGTCACCGCAAGAGGATTCCAACTTGCAGTTCTTGGACATGTATCTGGAGACTCAGCTCTGAGCCATGGGCCATAAGGAGACGACATATTTTTCGGCGGTTCCAAAGGCGGATGTGAGCAGCCTCGATTTGTATGTCCCAGTCAACCGCAGCTAAAACAAAAATTTGGTAGACGTTCATACAGCACTCTAATCCAAATAGCTTGATTTGGGTCTTTGTTCCTGTAGAATCCTGTATGCAGAGGCTTGTGGATATCTATCTGGACTTGTATCCTCAGGAATCTTAGCCACGCTAGATTTCCCTCTGCAGTGAAATCAACTTCCATAACTTTACCAATTTTGGATCCTATCCTTTTAGCATTCTGCTTTGTCATCAAATTTGGGGGCAAACCCGTCACATGAATCCAGAATGAGGACTTTGAGAAATCAATTTCTTCCAGGTTCAGATGAGGTGGCCAATCTCTGACGACTACATGCAAGCTCATAATGGACCAAGGCCTCGAAGCCAGAATGCGGTTCCTGTCCCATTCATGGCTAAAGGTAATACTATAGACATTATTTTGATGAGATTGCACTTTCATACCTTTAGATGGGTTCCAAGCCTTCTGTAAGATTGAATGCACAACTTTTGGGTTTGGTTGTTTGGAACTTATAATCTTGGCCAGCAACGTCAGCTCATATTCTTTCGACGCGCTGGTCTCGTCTGCTATAAGATCATCTAGATCCACACAGTGTAGTAAGCTTGTCTTGTTGATGAGGTCTTCCATAGGCAGAGTAAAAGCTGTAAATGAGAAAAGATCTTTGGTAGGTGGGAAAGCAAAGACTGTTAATGCGAATGTATTTCCTGGAAATGGAAACAGGGGTGGGTAGACAAAATGGGTTTGAGGTAAATCTGGTTATGAGCTAGCTATGATGAAATGGGCTCTTCAGAATAAGGTAAGAGAGGTAAATCTGGTTATGGCAATAAGCTAGCTATGACGAAAATTGGTCAGAAAAGTCCTACACAGAGGAGGGAGATGCTACTTCTCGGAGAAGAAGAGCATGGAGGGAGCCATGGGGGTTTGGCCTTTAGAGGTTTGAACTTGTGTAGTAGATCATTTATGTGATGATGCTGAGAGCTAAATAATACACCAGGTGTCAGAATAACTTCGACACTTAAAAAGTGGTTAAGAGGGCTGAGGCCTTTGAGGGAGAACTGGAGGTCAGATTTTTGACAAAGGAATAGAGGAAGTTAGTGATGTTTCCGGTCAGACTAATGTCATCATGTATACATATGCAAGTACTATGCAAGAAGTGCATGACAATCTAATCAAGACTTCAATTTTAAATGTGTATGAGAAGAATAAACATTCTGCTAGATATTATATATGTATCTTAATAAGTTAGTGATTTTTTGACTCAATGATTCATGAAAAAGATAAAAAAGGACTAAACATTTATGATTCCAAAGATAGAAAACTTTTAACCTAACTTTTCAAGTTAAGAGACTTGATTTTAAAAGGTTACAGGTTGAACCACTAAAAGAACTTAATTGTATTATAACCTTGACAAGTTACTTGAAGCTGCTAAAAATAAAGTATTAAAAATTTCTTTCTAACAATTATAGTTTTAGCAAAAGTAGATAATTCTTTTTCATAAGATGTTGATCAATCTCTTTTTGTTTCATGAAAGGTATGTATTGATACACTTTTTACAGCTTTTAAAATATTTTATTAACAGACCCGAGTTTGACTCAGAATCCTGAGTTATCTAATGACTGAGCAAAAAATGCAATGATAACTTCGTTTCTTGACATATCATTGCATCACATTTTTAATGTAATATGAATTATAAAAACTAATGCTAACATATTAATATTGCTAAAGATCTCCAAATATTATTTTGAACAAATTCGTTAATTATATAATTAATTAAATCTGTAAATATTTAAATAATAAGCCTTATGCAATTCAAAACCAATTCGAAGCATTCAAAAGTTTAAAACTAATATAGTAACTAATTGTGACTTTATTTGAATGTTATATATCGAAGAAGTTCTCTAACATGAAATAATCACCTAGACAATAGATATTACTGAAGACATTTATTAAGAAAAATTAGGTACTCTATTAAATTCATAGTTAAGTTTTAGGGCTAATTATATCTATGTCCCTGAGGTTAGGGGTAATTACAATCAAGGACACAAAGTTTCAAAATGTAACATTCCGTGACCAAACACTTTTAAAATGTATCACCCGTGTCCATCCGTTAGGGTTCCGTCCAAAAAGTACACTTTTTTTATGATGTCATCAATACGTATTTTTAAAATGACGATACTGCCCCTTGTACTGTATGTATATACTGAATATATTTAAAAAATTTTAATTTAAGATTTCAAGGTTTAATTTAAAGATTAGGGTTTGAAAACCCTAAAATTATTGATTTGTTCCTTAGCAGTCTATTTCATCAATCTCAATCTGCAAATTTCTCACTGAAAAACCCTAACTTGCAAATTAGGGTTCTAATTCGCAATCTGCAAATTCTCATTTCAAAATCCTAATTCGCGAATTAGGGTTTCAAAACCCTAATTCGCAAGCTGCAAATTTCTCAGCGCCGGCAACCATCTCCACTTGCCCCACGCCGGCAGCCCCCTTGCGCCGTTAACTCCATCACTGTTGACTAACTTTGCGGCGACGGGGAAGGGGAAGGGGGAGGGTGGTCGCGATGACGGGGAGGGGAAGGGGAAGGGTGGTCGCGGCGACGGGGAAGGCGAAGGGGGAGGGTGGTAGCGGCTACGGGGAAGGGGAAGGGGAAGGGTGGTCGCTGTAACGGGGAAGGGAAAGGGGAAGGGTGGTCGCGGCGACCGGGAAGGGGAAGGGGGAGGGTGGTGCGGTGACGGGGAAGGGGAAGGGGGAGGGTGGTGCGGCGACGGGGAGGGGGAAGGCAGACATGGAGACGGGGAAGGCTAAGGGGGAGGCTGGTCGGGGGAGTATGAGAGATCAAATTGGGTTGGGGGGGGGGGATTAGGGGGGTTGGGGGGGGTGTTAGAGCAAACATTAAATTGTTTTTTTTAAAGATAAAGTAATGGCATGTGAAAGAAAATAACATTCTAATTTAAGGGTAACAATGTCATTTTATCAAAACCGTTAGGTTTTTTAGGGTTCCGTTTGGTCAATGGACATAAGTGTAATTTGTCCAAACTATTGTCCTTGGCTGTAATTATCCCCAAACCTCAGGGATATAGGTGTAATTAGCCCTAAGTTTTATAACCTTATGGTATAGGTGATTTTTTTACAAGATCCCTAAATGCACATTCAATCCATTATAATAACCTAAATAACATAAAAATAAAAACTTGCTTATTTAAATTTAACAAAAAAAAAATCACATATGAGATTTACAGAAGAAGAATAAATTTAGTAATTACTTTTAAAAATAGGATGTAATATTGAAACCCTATGATGTTTGGAAATAAATCTATGATTTTTTTATACACCATACTTTGACATAAAAAAGGCAGTAACATAGTTTTGTTTATCTTTTATTCAAGAAATAAGGTGTGAAGCGTAGACAAGCACACAAGGTGTAGAGATCAATAGATGGTCTCATAGATCTAACTATATTAATTTATAAAGGTTCTAGACAATATAGTATGTAAGGTATGAGCTAAATAAACGCTCTTCAGAATAAAGTTTGAACCAATCTTTTTGTATTCATTAGAAATACTCTATAAATTGAATGTGTGTATGTGTTTACATATTTTTGATGTACTAATCTTTTAAGACTCAACGGTAATTTTAAGTCCTAATATTATTCATGCGAAATTAATTAATATTTAAAGATAATGACCCTATCAAATTTAAGTCAATTGTTAGATCATTATTTTGTTTTACAATATCAAACTTCATTTAAATTTTTTGGATCTATATGGTTATTATCATATTCGAGTAAGCTTTTAGAGATATAATTGTCATAATTGAGTTTTGATGGATTAGTATATATATATATATATTGATTAGGAAGAGTTTTAGATTGTTTAGAAATATTTTTTGAATAATATAAAGCTTACTAATATAAACTAATTTGGAGATAAGGACCCTATCCACGATAGTATTGACTTTAGCAGCATTTTTGTATTAAATATATAGTGTTTGAAATTTTATTTCACATTTAATATATAATGTGATGAAAAGCATGATGTATCGCTCAAATAAGTTATTGTAAAATTTCATTGTAAAGATATGTACAAAACGACACTAAGTTAGCATGCTTAAGTCAGATTTCAATTTGATTGTCAACCTTGGTAATTTAAAGATGACTCTAACTTGATAAATATGTTGGTTGAAAATTTTAGCTAGTGATTTCCTTACTCTAAGGTTTACCACTATTATATTTAGTAGCATTGGTTAAATTTAAAAATATTATAGTATGCAAATTCCATATGAGATATATTAAAAAAGAGGTCAACTTAAGCAAGTGAGCATGAGTAAAATTTAACTACTTTTATGTTGAAAATTTTTTAGAACAAAATTTTCTCTATGGTATATTTATTGTGAGTAATCAAACTCTTAAGCATTCTAAAATTTGTATTAGCAACACACCAATATATTATGTTTATATTAGCTTTATATTTTTAAAGAGTCTTTCTTCCATGAAAAGTGAAACTAGATATTTAAAAACTAGAATTGTATATAACATCTAAAACGATATTAGTTATGTTATGATGAATGTGGTCTAAAACTTAGATTGAAAACCTTATTATAATTGAAGATAAATCTGACTTAGTAAGCATGCTTATTATATACTACTTTGTTAGATGTCGGTTAAATATTGTTCAACACTTTGCTTACTACGACTTTTTGAGCTATCTTATTTAGTTATGTTAGTTAAATTTTGTAAACCTTATATAATTACGTCATCCAATAATTATAATTTTCTCTAGATACTTTATTGGTGGATTCTATTTGCTTCTAAAAATGTCACATCATCCTTATTTAATTAATTAGTCGTGTTGATTAACTTTTTTAAATCTATGCTATAAGAAAATATATGGACTAAAATTTTTTCTACCAAAATTACACTAATATATTAGTTTACGTTATGGGCAACCCATTGAAATGTAAAAATTATTTTTAAAAGATACTTAAATTGTTTTTATGAATAGCAAATTGATCACAATATGTTCTTCGCATATTTTTATCAGTGAAATTTACTCTTTTTTTTTTCATTTTGAGTACTACATTAGCTTCTAAATTTTTGTTCACGTATAAAGTTACCAAATCAGAATTAACAAGTATATACAAGGACATTGTTTATTAATATTTCGCCGCAAAGGTTAATTTGTTTTCTTAAAAGAAATTTCACCCTAAAAATAAAGTGAGTATCTTTGATGAAATTATCATGAAATTATAAAATGTGCAATAAATTTTATCATGTAATTCAAAACTACTAAAATAAATCACTGTAATAAAACCGATCCGTGCTTGACACGGGTTTCTAGGCTAATAGGTTTTAATAATGGGATCACTGTCTGAGTCACGTTATTTGGATGTTATGACTGAGAAATAATACTCGATTGAGAACCGCTACAGCTAAGGGCACAACGCAAATTCTCCTAGGAAACCTATAAATGAAGATGTCAAACTGTGAAGAGTGGTGAGGCAGAGAAGTACACACATAACTAAAAAGTGATTATGTTTCAGGCTGCACCACATATATATATGGTGGTGGATGGTTGGAAAAGAAGATCCATTGCCTTTGCTAGTTAAGATTGAATTTATTCATATTGCCGTAAGTCATGGTTGAGTTCGTAGAAAGCGATCTTCCAACTGATGACAAATAGGAAAATCTCAAGAAAACCTACCAGTTATCTTGCTAGGGATTCATGTCAAATCCAGTGCATTTTGTTTGTTTAAGCTCAAGAGCTACCAAGTGAAGTTATAGCACCCTCCATACCATTCGGCCAGTTAATGCAAGACACATCCCCATGAAAGAGCAAACGCAGGCGTATGCGCACTCACTCAATGTAAGGGCACAGATGAAATTGCCACTTCATAAAAAAAGAACTTACAATTCTAATCATCTCCCTCACTTGATCATGCATCGAATCGATTTACAACAATAACAACTCCAGACTTATGGGTGGTGATAGTTGATGGCGGATAGTAGTCACCAATCAATTCCAAAAGATACTGTTGCAGGTTTGTGACTTGACTCTCTTTATGGTGGACGGTGGATGGTCGTTGCCAATCAATAGGTGGTGGTGATTGTGGTGGGTGGCCGGTTGTGGTCTTGAGAGGGTGAGGGGGGCTGAGTGTCGACGATGCAGGGGAGAGGGAGAGAAGGAGGCAGCGGCAGTAGGTCGGTAGAGAGAAGAATCAGAAGATAGAAAACCTTAGGGTTTAAGGAGAAAAGTATATATGTCTTAGAATAGACGGTTAAGATTGGGCTGATGCATAGGGTTAGTAGACTGGGGCGGGTAGGGGTCTCGAGGCGGGTTAGATACTGGGACGGGTGGGACAAAGTACCATACCTGACCCTAATCCGCTGCGGATTAAAATTATCATATTCGTCCCATAACCTGGTCCAAGTCAAAATAACCCGCTCCTATCAAATCGAGGCGGGACGGAGATCCGTCTGTTGCAGATTTAATTGCCATCCCTAAGTGGCAAGGAGAGGAGATGTATCCGGAGGAGCTAGAGCTCATCCAGTGTCAGGTTCAGCTGATGGGGTACCCTTAGGAGGAGTTTTACCTGGATGATGGGTGCTATTCTAGCACAACTCAATGGTTAAGCCTCGGATCCCGGCTGTTCCACTCCTGGACCCACCCACTCGTGCTACGCACTACTCATTTTGATGTAACTAAGTAGGACTTCGGACAGGTGGCTACAGCAGAGACTGACGAGGGGGATTGTAATGTCCTTTATGAGGTAGCCAAACAACCCTCGTACATAGAAGGCGTTCATTTTGGAGGATCTAGCTCCTCCCTTGACATTTGAGTGGGCAAAAATATTCAGCGCGCCTGGGTAGCTAAGAATAAGAAGGAGAATGGTTAGGAAGAAGAGACAGCGGAGAAGATCCCTTTCCTTTCTTTGTTAATGCCAACCTTTCTGAAAGGGAAGGGTCACGAAAGGGAGCCGATCCCTAGGCCTAAGACGGATAAGGATGTGCTGGTCTAAAGGAGTTAGCCCAAAGGAAGACGATAATCTCAAATCTTGTCTCGTAATATAATTTTTTATGGTTCTAACTACCTGAAGGATGCCTATAGGATGATATACAGCTTCAAGGACGGGCGCCCACCCTCTGTGACTTGCTAGAGGTGTACGGGCCTGCGAGAGACACTGCGGACACACCTACACCCACTCCCTCGATGCTGCCATTGAGTGGTGGATCGAGTAATGGGGAGTACGAGACTTCTCCGAAGCCTACTGCTACTGCTCTTCAATGCCCTAAAGAGGGAACTCTGGTTATGTGAATAAGTGGTCGAAAAAATACGAGGGCAACTAACCGGGCCCCTTAAGTCCAATTCGTAAACCGAAATTGACACCGCAAAAAGGGAAGGAGGTCATTAGCTTGACCAAAGACAAGGTCCCAACCTCTTTGCAGTCCAAGAAGTTTCACGTTCGATGATCCACTCGAGTTGCCACCACAAGACCTATGGAATCCTAATATGATGATTGAGCCGCTACTGTAGGATTCATACCTTGAAGTCGAGGACGAAGACCAGGATGAAGAAGCCTTGGGTTCCGTTGATGATGAGCCAAGCCTGAAAAATCCCAGGAAGAAATGAAGTTGAGATTTGTTAGGCCTTAGCTTAGTCCTAGGGTTAGGAGTTCATTAGGAACTTGATGAATGAACACTATTTTACATGTTATGGATTTTTCTGTTTAGTGAAGATTTTTCAATTTCTTATTGAAAATTTTTCTGCAAAATATCTTTACTTTCATGTATATATGCACACACATAATAAAAAAACACAGGATGATGGGATAAAAGAACTGGAGCTGGGTTACTTTGAGAACAAGTACAGGATTTGGCCTTCAAAGAGGCCAACCTTGCCAAAAATTATCCAACACCGTCTAGCGGGTCGGTTAGTTAGGAAAAATATTTTGGAAATTTTATTTCGGGCATAAAATCGGCCGGTTGATCAAAAGAGAATTTTACCTCTGAGGTAAAACCGGACGATTAGTCAAAAAGAAATTTTCATTTTTAAGGTAAACCGGATGTTTAGTCAGTAATAAAATTTCATTTTTAAGGTAAAACTGGACTGTTAGTTAGAAAGATTGATCCTTGCAAATAGAAATAAAAAGGGAAAACTGGCCGATTAGTTGAAATCCGTTCGGTTAGTCTGATAAGATTTTAAACTTCCGATCCTATCTCTATGCAACTTAGGATTTTCTTCTTGTATATATTTGAGATAGACACTATATAAAAAGAAAATAACTCAATTTTTTCCATATGAACCCCAATGGCTTCTGATGACAGTCTGACAGCTTTGAGATTCAATTCTGATCCTTTGCTAACTCCTTCAATAAGGTAGTGCTTATTCACTTAGATGGATGCGTTCATCTAAAAATGATCATGAGTCTGTGTACAATAATAATCAATGAAAATGTTCTCCGAGCATATGAGGAAATCTTGGCCTTGATGGATATACATACGGAATTATCTATCATCGTTCTCATTATCCAAGAGGGGTATCACCTGTAACTCATGCGCTTACCAGAGGTCAGCACAAAGCGGGTGAGTTCTTTCATTCACAGTAACCATATTCTACCGTATTCAACTCTCTGCCCTGATGGAATATTTCTCTCATAAGCTGGATAATTATGACAAAAGATATGCAAGTGTCCAAGTCGCTGCTTTGGCGCTCTATCTGGTTCCTAAGTATCTTACCATAATGGGTTTGGGAGTTGCTGAGGTTGGCAGATCTCGTATCTCAAGTGTCTTTGCAAGCAGAACTTTAGTTCTGGTAGTGGTAGTAAAAACCATCAATACTATTAGTGAAGTACATAGAGACCCTAGCGCGGCGTTTGGGAGTAGCCCCTTATTTTTTTGATTATGGCTCTTGGATCACATGCGATTGATAGCTGTGCCGGCGAAGGTGAGGTACCATCCTCTATCTTTTTGCTCTAGGCTTTTACATTTTGATGGTCGTTTGAGCATTGATGCTTGGACCTGATTCTTCTGTACCAAGCAATTTAGATGTATTCGTTGGTATTGCATCTGGTGGAGGACTGACGAGCCTATTTTGCAGACCCCCAGATATCACTCTATCTACCTCATAAGATTGTGTTCCTCATCTTTCTACTTCATTCGTTGGATTCTTAGGCATTCTAGCTATGAGAAATTACTGCAGCATCTTACAGTAATTTGTTCCCAGTGGGAGAACTCACTTTTTATCTGATTCAGACTATTTATCAAGGGTAAGGGACTTATCCATATCGTCATCGTTCCATAGATACTGGGGTGGACAGTAATGGTATAGCCTTCGATCCCCTGTTATCTCTGATTCTTATATCAATTGGCATTGGCCTCGCATTTAGGAGACAGTATGGCTACCTACAACAGATTTTGAGCTGAATTGGACAGGGGCTTTCCAAGTAGCTGAGAAATCAAGTTTCTTGAGAAAGCTAAAGATGAAGCTTGTTCACAAGAAGGTTTAATGCCCAACTCCCCGGACTGTCGCAAGTAATCACAAAGTACAATTCAGAGCTTGCACCCTGGCCGACAAAATAGGAGACCAAAGTTATATTGATCTGACAATCTTGGATCGGCTCTTGAATGTTTGCAGAGAAGTTTGTTACTGATGAAAATCCAATACTGACCTTGCACTCTGACCGACATCAGATCAAACGGTCTTTGCCAGCTAATTAAAAAAAATCACTGAAGAAAATGGCTAACTGCTGAACCTATTTTGGGCTTTTGAGGTGGTGTAGATGCTTATGTTCAGGGCAAGTTTGATCGAAGGCGAGGAAATGGGGTGAAGATTGAAAAGGAGGGGAGCGGATTGGTGACTGAGGCAGGATTTAAGAAAAGATAATTCCCTCACTGGAGACACTATCTTTTGAAAGGAAAAATAAGCAGAACTGCAACTATTTTCCTGGAGGGAGATAGCAATTTTCCTTTTGGTTGCTGATAGGATTAATTAACTTTTTCGTAGGCTGCCCTTTGCAGGGTTTTGGACCTAGCGGGCTTTTTACTTTTCTTTCATTTACCTAGAATATAATCAAAATCATAGCAAATAAAATAAATATCTTTTCATTAATATTAAACCGCAAATGGGGCCTTTTTACAGGCTGCCTACGTACCTCAATCTGAAGCGTTACTTAAAAATGTGTGTGCTGAGTAGTGTTCTTAAAGGAGGATCAGGTTATTCGTAGTTCATTTACAATTCATATGTTAACACGTGGTATTTCATTAACTGATTTAGATTGACTAGTTGTGACAATTCAATCACATCTAAATCGACAAACCAAGTTGCACCTTCTGTACTGATTTGCTTGATCATGTACGGTCAGCTTGTGGCTTCTAGATTTGTCTGATATTCCTTTTAGGACCAAATCTCCATCTGTCAAGCCACATCCCTTTATCTGCTTGTGGGGAGCCTGAAAGAAGCAATTCTGAAGAGTCGGATTATTCAATATAGTTCAGATGGTATGATGCCTATGAAGAAGAGACTGTGTGTACAAAAGGTGATTTAGTGTGTGGTTGGTCAGTGAATAGTGACTGTAATTGTCACTAAAGATAAGGGTTAATTAGGCAGTTTTATGAGATTTTTTTATGAGCCTTTAATCTCTTCACGTCTGCCAATGCTAACTCTTCAAAATGATGCGGTACCTAATCTTTTTCGGCCATCTTATTTTCCAGCAGCACCCTGGAAGAGGCTACCTCTAATTCTATTGGGAGGACTGCCTCCATCCGATACACCATTGAGTATGGGGTAGCCCACGTAGATGTTCACATTGATATCCTATAGCCCCAACGAGCATATAGAAGTTTGTCGACTTTGACAAGAATCTGTCATCTTATTCAGTATGTTCTTAATATTCTTGTTGGCAACTTCTACAGCCCCATTAGTTTGTGGAAGATATGACAATGATCGGTATCGAACTATGCCATATTCTTCGTTCAAATCCATCAACTTTCTTTCGAAATGCAACCCATTGTCTGAGATCAACTCATAAGGAAAACCATATTTGCAAATAATATTGGTTCAGATAAATAAGGCTACCTTCCTAGCATTCAACACGACATATGATGCAGCCTCTACCCACTTCGTGAAGTAATATATTCTACGAGTATGAACTCATGTTCGTTGGAAGCTTTTGGACTTATATTTCCTATCACATTTATTCCCCACACTGAGAAGGCCAAAGAGATGTCATGTTCTATAATTCTTGATGGGGGATATGTTGCAAGTTAGTTCATACCTGGCAGTTGTGGCATTTTCTCACGTGCTTGATGCAGTCTTATTCCATGGATGGTACTCTAATAGTATCCTTTTCGAAGTACTTTTTTCACTAACTTCTGACCATTCATGCGGGGTCCATACTCATCTGAGTGTATATCCTTCATGATCTGTTAACCTTCTCTTTCTGTGGCACACAACAAATTTTCCCCATCATAATGCCTCTTATACAAGTTCAGGTCTCACGTGACGAATTGTGCTACCCATCTTCTTAGAGACACACGGTCTTTTACGGAAGCTTCTTCAGGGCATTTACCATCACAGATTAGATTTTGGATATTTGTGTAACATTGTTCTTTTGTCTTGATTTCCTCTATAGGTGCAATCATGAAACAGTAGGCTGGTCGATCCCTCTTCCAGACCACAAGTGGCTCTAGTTTCTACTCCTCGGGTATCTCTACCATCCATGCAAGTGTGGATGAAGCATCGCCAAAATTATTCTTAAGCCGTGGAAGATATTGGAATTTGATGTCCTTGAATTTGTCCAAGAACTCCTCCAAATGTGCATGGTAGGCCTGTAGATGCTTGTTCCAGATTCTCCACATCCTATGAATCTGATGGATGATCAAGGCTGAATCCCCGTATACCGTGCCTTCTCTCACTCCGAGGCTTAAGGCTATTTCCAACCCGATGATGCATGCTTTGTATTCAGTGGTATTGTTAGTATCGTCAAAGGTTAACTTAATGGCTATGGGGGTATAGGCCCCGTCTGGTGAGATTAGCAGTATTTCTACCCCAAATCATTTGTTGTCCAAGGCTCCGTCAAAATATGACTGCCATCGGGTCTCAGATTCTACGACGCAAACGTCTTCGTCTGGGAACTTCGACCAGACAATCTGCTAGCATTTTTACCACGGCCTTTCTTTTTACAGACTTTTGAATGACGTATATGATGTCAAACTCGGAAGGTGGCTGGAGCCACTTCGCCGTGCAATTAGATATTACTGGCTTCTCAAACAGGTACTTTAGTCGATCCATCCTAGCTAGTAATCTAATAGGGTAAGCCGACAAATAGTGTCGTAATATTTGCATCACCCAGACTAGTGATACACGTCTTCTCCAAAGCTGGATAGTTCATCTCACCCTGTCTCAATGTCTTACTGACATAGCAAATGACTCTCTTTGTCAATGAATTCTCCAAATGTGCACCAAGATGGCTCTGGCTACTCTATCGGTTACAGTTAGGAAAAGTAATAAGGGATTACCAAGTACAGGAGGGCTCAAAATGAGGGTTACTCAGGTACTTCTTAATCTTATCAAAAGCTTCCTGGCATAGTGGATTCCACACCTTGGTTGAATCTTTCTTTAACAACCAGTTTGGCTGGCAGATCGTGGTCAACTGGGATATAAAGTGACTTATGTACTAGAATTTTTCAAAAACTCAACGAATCTCTTTCTCGTTTCTTGGCGGCGGCATCTCCACTATGGCCTTAATTTAGCTGAGTCAACTTTGCTTTCTGACAATAAATCCTAGTAGTTCACTGACTGTAACCCCAAAAACACACTTCTGGGAATTGAGTCTCACGTTATACTGCCTTAACCTCTTAACATATTTTCTCAAAACTATACAATAACCTCCCGTTTTTTGGACTTAGTGATCATGTCGTCGACATACACCTCTACATCTTCATGGATCATGTCATAAAAGAGGGTAGTAGTGGCTCATTGATATATAGCCCCGTTATTCTTTAACTCCAAAAGCCATCACTATGTAACAAATGTGCCCCATGGTATAATCAAGGCTATTTTATCCTGGTCCTCATAAGCCATCTTTATCTCATTGTATCCCGTGAAGCAATCCACAAAGGAAATTGACTCATGTTCCATGGAATTACCTATGATCATATCAATACAGGGAGAGTAAAGTCATATTTGGCAGAGGCTCGGTTAAGTCTCCATAGTCAAAGCATATTCAGACTTGGCTGGCCAGTTTAGGGATGGGTACTATGTAGGCCAACCAAGTTTGGTACTCTATAACTCTTTAAAACTCTATTTGGCGGAGGTTCATAAGTTCCTCCTTGACCTCGAGAGACCATCTAGGCCTCAACTTACGAAGTTTCTGCTTAACGGGTTTAGCCTCCAGTAGAGTGGGTAGGCAATGCTCGATAATTGACGCGTTAATTTCGGGCATGTCTTTATATGGCAAAGCAAAAACATCGATGAATTCCTTTAGGAGCGGCGCTATTCTCTCTCTTTCTTACTCCATTACTTTTTATTCATTGTTAACCGTGTGGATCAAATTGTCATAACTTATATCAGTAACCAAAGAGTAATCGAAATCGATCATTATATTATCAATTTAGAAATTGGGGAAAACATAGTCGACAATCAAATTCAAAATGTCTAGAGAAACATAAGCATCTAGATCATCTGGTTAAGGATTAGACTTGGCATGATCTCCCACATAGCTAGGAGTATGTGCGCGATATTTCAATTCTGCATGTTGCCCCGAGTTGAGGTCATCAAGCTTATCGGGTCAAAAGTCTAGTTGTCCATTTTACAGATAAGCATAAGGTGTGCATATCGTTGAAACATGCCATGATTCCTTCTGGCTCAATAAATTCCATTCAATCAGAAGCGCTATCTTTGGTCATCCACATCAGACTTGGTAGTTCCTCATCTTCCACCCACTCACAGTCATAAAAAATCTCCCATCCACTCATTAGCTTACTGGTCTCCATGCTGTAGACTAGCTCAGGGAACCCATAGTAAGATCATTTCTCTCCTTCCTTAAAAAATATATATATTCAGCGTAGGGACTTTAGACATGAGATGAAAGTTTATGAGTCGTCTTTCTTCCTGGGCTTCCTTGATATATGCTATCTTCCTAAGGACTTATTTCCTCTTTTTCCTTATGGGCTTGTATCCCAACTCGAACTGATCATTTTTATTCTCCAGGAGAAAGAAGCTGGGAAGCCCCTGGCAATTATGGCCTAAATCCTTTCCTGAGTTTCGTCATCATAGGGAGCACCGTGATTTTGATATATAGTGTGAAATTGAGAAAGTTTTTAACGAGACAAACTTCCTCAAACTCTAAACATTGTATCAGGCTGTCGATCCTAGACCCACCAAGAAGCAGGTCTAGCACGTCATGCTAGATAGAGACATTTTCTTTTTCATCTTCCACTTGTCCTATACGGGG
This sequence comes from Escallonia herrerae, assembly GCA_033070095.1. NCBI lineage: Eukaryota > Viridiplantae > Streptophyta > Magnoliopsida > Escalloniales > Escalloniaceae > Escallonia > Escallonia herrerae. Next base: position 99,616 of record JAVXUP010001419.1, on the reverse strand, counting down.
TAGCTGAGAATCTCCCATGATCATAAAAACTACTTTGTCAAGTACGAAACTTGAACTTTTGATGCAAGGTAGAGGGGATCGGTCCAACCGAATGAATCCATGGCCTTCCAAGCGAGATATTGAAGGTGTTAGGGATATCTAGCATCTAGAACTCCACTTCAAAATTAGCAGTCCTGACTTTCATAGGGAGCTTGACTGTGCCAATGACCTCTCATTTGGTGTTGTCATAGGCTCTCACTGCTTGACTAAAAGGAATAAATTATGAGGGATTGATACCAAGGGGTTGAACACTACGCAAGAGACAAACATTGAGGGCAGGACCATTATCGATAAGGATAAAAGAAACCTTCTCATCCAGAGCCTGCATAGTGATATGCAACAGGTCATTATGGCTTGGTCCTGACTTCAACAAATAGGATTCGGAAAATGTAAGAACATTTTCATAGTGAATAGCCCGGAACACATAGAGCAGCTCCTTCGTCTAGTCTCTATGGGTACTTGGGCCTTGTTGAGTAGTTTAATTAAGACCTATCTATGTGAATAGGAGGCAAACAGCAATCCCCAACTAGAGATGTTGGCTTGGGTCTTCTTTAGTTGTCTTAGTACTTATCATTTGGAGGGTTTGAGGAGAATAGCGGGTTTGACACAGCTGACTGGGGGGTAATTTGATATGCTCAACCAGACCTCATCAAATGTGATACGACAATATTGGGTTTGAACATAAAATCAGTGTCCCCATGTAGTTTTCCTCTTCCATAGAGAAGGCTTCACCTTCCATCAACTCTTCCTAAAAAATTATATCATAAAATTTTGGCAAAGGATCATAAACTGAAATAGACGAAACATTCACATACTGATTAACTGGTGTTATGAGTGTGAAGGATCTAGCACTCGCAGAACCTTATCGATGGTATTAACCCTATGAGTTGGAAAAGGGTTTTTTTTTCTTATGTTGCGCTTGGCAAAAGGGGAGACTTCACCTTGTCGAAGGTCTTGAATGGCATGCTGGGGGTGATACATCTCTCCGTAAAGTGGCCTTTCCTTGGTGGTATGTGCAAAAATCCTGGACATCATACTCCTCAGGCTTCATTACCGGTGTGCGGGTTGGGGAACTTAGAGATCATACCCCTCCGCAGAAACTGCTCAAATACTTTGGGCAATAAAGTGAACTTCTTCCTTTGTTTAGTATTGGCTTCCCAGGATACAACTTGTTGTGCTCGAACATTGTTGACGTTATTGGTATTGGCAAGCTTAGATTGGACATTGGGATTCCAAGTTATGGCTCAAAAACCTATGGGCTTCATTTCTTGAGAGATAGGCCCCTTGTTGATGGTATTTTCAATCTGCACTAAGGACTTAAACAATGAATGGTAACGTCCAAAGACATACTCATTGTATACAGGAAATAAACTATTTCACACCATGTTGACTTATTCTTCTTCCATGGGGCGGTTTACCATTTGTATAGCCTTGTTTCTCCATCTCATTATGAATGCGGATATCAATCCCCTCGGCTCCTGCTTAGTGTTCTCCAAATTCCTCCGGAGGACATCCAAATCTGCATTATACTTATACAGGTTCATAAATTTCTTACTACATCCTCCTACGTTCGTACTTGGGCTTCATCTAGGGTAAGGAACCATCGAGAGGAGGCTTTTGCCAGGGTGCAGTGAAAGAGTTGGATTAACTGGTTTGTTTCACTCCATACAAGTTCAGCGCACGCATTTACATCTTAACATGGATCTTGTGGTCAGTGGTTCCATCAAACTTCTTCATATTAGGCATTTTAAACTTAGGTGATACTCAGTTTTCAAAGTTCAGAGTGAGTGTACTGAGGTCTAGCGGGTCATCTGCCCTTCTCATTCTAGTAATCTGACTCGAGTACAACCAATTTAACCTTCCATTATGAGGCGACAAATTTTCCTTTTTCATCATTTGGCTCATACTGTCATTCAAACTCAACTTTCTTCTTATCTTCTCTCCATTTAGGCTTGGACTCATCCTCCTGCTCCCTTTTACCTTTCTTCCTAAGGTTTTCAATATCCTCGGAGGTCCTTACCTGTTAATCTACCAGGGCTGTGAAGCTAGTCTAAAAGTTCTTCTGTAGTTTTCAAACGATGTGGACCAAATGATCTGAGGGTATTCTTTGGCCATTGGGGTTCATGAGTTTTCTTTATGAATCTCGACACTAGCCTTTTTTAGCCTTAACTGTATAAAAAATTCAAAAATTTAAGCATATAGGACACATGTAGAACTCTCGGGTTCGTATCCCATAGGGATGGAGTAACTTCATTGCATGGTTCTGGCTAACTGTCAGGTAACCTGGTGAATTAACCGGTAGGTAAATTGGGGTTTTGAAAAACTATAGGAAGGAAGGCTTCTGACTTCCCGTCCTATAACGGTGTTGGTTAACTAGCTAGTTAGTCAGTGGGTTGGAGGTTCAGAATTACAAAAAAAAAAAAAAACTATGGAAGGTCAAGGTTTTGACTAACCGTTCGGTAACCTCGTTGGTTAACAAGCCGGTTGGTCAGTGAGTTTTGAGTTTTGGGTTTGAAAAAAATTTGGGAAGGTCAGGTTTCTGATTTATCGTTCGATAACCTGGTGGGTTGATTGATGGGTTAGTCAGTGGGCTGGACTTGCAAGGATAGCAGTTACTAACTAACTATCCAGTTGCTTGACCGGAAACCTACCAATTTGTCAACGTCTTCCTTTTTTGCGAGAACATCAGTATAGCTTATAGAACATTGGCCAGTCTCCTTGCTAATATGCCATAGGCCAAACAGGTATCCTCCCTGAAAAGGGTAGAAGATTGAAACTGTCCGGGTGTGTGGTTTCTTTATCAACGTTGAAGTATGGTCACTCCGTCAGCTTGACGTGTACGATGTACCTCTCAACTGTTACTCATGTAGTTAATAATGGTGATCATAGGTACGTGTACACAAGTCATTCAATATACCAAGGAAGCAAGAGGTCGTTTGGTACTAGGCCTTGGAGGTGAGAGTAAAGTCAAATTCGCCCCGATAGCGAGGAAGCCCGGTGGTTTCAATCGTTGCCCTCGAGTGTGTGGGTTTGGGACAATCGTACGCGTGTGTGAGACACAAAATAAGAACAAAATTACCACAGTTATAGCATATTATACACGTTACACAAAGAAAACACAAAAGGCCCAAAAGTAATGAAACCTTTTAAGTCTAGTCCTTTTAGTTTTAGTCTCCAGTGGAATCACCACTATAGCGAACTGCCTTGAAAATATCTTTAGACCCAAAAAAGATCTAAAAATTCAGAGTCGCCATCTTATTTTATTATACAAAAGGAACAATAAAAAAACCCTTAAAAGAATCTAAGATGTTCAAAGACTACTAATCTATTGAAAATAAAAAACTGGGTTCGGGAACTAAGTTATACGATTGGTAGGTATTAAGCACCTGCGATACTCTTTCGGTCTCTACATCATTTCTAGTGATTTTTGGTCACATAATACATAAATATGCAATAAAACAAACCCTAAGTCTAACTTCACATTATTGGTTTGAATTCGATAGCAGCGGTTCAATGTCCGATGTATCTGGTCGGACAAACCAGAATCAAAACCATTGTAGTTTGACTGGGCCCTGCGAGAGGTGACCTGTATTCCGATCTTAGACTAGAACTAAGAAATAAAATGACTATTTTTGATAATTTATATGGGAAATGTGATCGCGGGGAGGGGAAATACTACAATCTATTATATTATAAACTAGCCTACCAAGCAATAAATATACATGACGAATACGCTGGCCTAAAAGACTTGGAAACACTTTGTGACGAATCCACAAAGCAAGTGACTTACGAATATATGAAAATGAACTATGAATAGTTCAAACAAAAAATAACAGTAATAACTTGGATTAACCAACTGTCAAAGGGATAAAACGCCATGGACCTCAAAGAACCAACAGTAGCTAATGAAAAAGGCAAGGTGATTTAGCTTATGAATCTAACAACAAGTACACAAGCTAATGGCTATCTAGAAGCTTAGCATTAAGAGAATGAGTCATAAAAATTACGTAGATAGTATTTAGAGAATGAGTCAGGTTATCTAGAAGCTTAGCATAGGACACCTTCTACCATGACTACAAAGGACAAAGTGGTAAGCATTAACCAAGCGAAAAGACATGTCAATGAACTGGAAGTAGACATCTTGCTTTCTTTTTTCCTCTCCCTCAAGAATCATAGAGCAGGAACTTAACAATAAAGTAATTGTAAGGACCTGACTTGGGTGACCAATGACAAGTACATATTTTAGGCAGATACACGTCAGAAGAGGGAAAAGGAAGCCAACAGTGATAATTCGGCAAGCAAAACAAGGCATGACAAGTTCTTTAGTCCCCACGAGAAACAAAGTATTATAAACCGAACACATATTCGGCAGCCGTAAGATGAACAGTGTAGGGCAAGTAAATCGAGGTGCCCCAAAAAAACATAAGAAAACCATAGCGGCGATTGAACAATGATGGCACGAAAAACGAGACAGTTAGGTTGAAGAATTAAACCATTAAACGAATAATTGATCTAATGCTCATTCATATTTCAAAAAGTAAACTCTTACCTCTAATTTCATGATTAAATAAAAAACATTAATTTTCTCAATCAAATTGTATCAAAAGTCCTAAATTAACGTATCCAAAGGTTCCAATTAGATTTTAACGACAATGAAAATATGTAGACCACGACGAATCTCAATTTAATAATCAAATTAAATTCCTACCTCAAAGCAATTTGAAAAATCCTATGAAGTCTCTTCCTAGGGATTCCTTGGAGACTCTTCTGAAGTTTCTTGTGATCATATGGAATATGTATTGTATTAACTATCGGACGCCTAAAAGATATATATATTTATATTCCTAAAAAATAATAGAATTCCAAAATACCCAGTACGCCCCCAGAACTCTCTAACTTTTTTTATCTCTCTTTTTTTAAATAAGCGATTAATATGGGGGGTCTAACATCTCCCCCCCCCCCCCCCCCACCTCAATTCTGTCATCGGAATTCAAATGTACTTGAGGCACCAAAAGTTGTGGATAAGTACGTCGTGTAGATTCTTGAGGCTCCCAAGTGGCCTCCTCAATTTTGTGCTTCTGCCATAAAACTTTAACCAAAAGAATGACTGAAGTTCTTAATTCAGATTAAATGATAGGGTTAATCCTTTCAATGGTGGGAACACATATAAGCCTTCGTACTTTTCTTCCTCATCTTCTTGGAAATTGCAAATCATATTATGACGTACAGACCTTGTAATATCATTATCACGTACCGTATTACCTAGTTCTTATCAAACTTATTGATGTCACTCATGTTGGGTGCCCCCAATGAATAACAAAAATATAGCTCACTAGAAGTTATAGCCTTTAACATGAGCATTTCAAAATTGTTTGACTTCGTTATGATTCATGAAAGAGATAGGGCAACTAAATATTCGACACCTTCAATATTCATACTCACTAACAACCAAAACAAGTACAATTTCACACACTGATCAAAAGATTTGCTCGAATAACACACCTAAAAGGTTAATCTAACACGAATCTGATAGAAAAGTCGATATCACAAATTGAGCCCTTAGAAAATATCCTTAAAGCCTTTATATAAAGGATAATCTGCAAATTTAATCATAACCTTATAAGAGTATTGCTCACTGATACTAGATGAAATAAGTACCTGAGACCCTTGTCATATAAAGCTCCAACTCATTCAATATCAATAACCAAACCTAAATAGATATCAACATCAAGCGGAATGGTAACATTAGATTAGAACACTTATAACAAGGAAGGCCCTCCAACAAGCAGAATCAACGTCACTTTAAGTCAAGAATCGGACCAAAGGCAAAGAAATGAGAGCATACCTCATAAACCCAACTTCCTTCTTATAGGTCTTATATGAACGGTGTTGACGTTTTCGAACCCAATGTACTACAATATTACAAATTGTAATCTTAGGTAGCCATCGCGACTGTAGTTTGCTGAGCGTTATAACAAAAGTTTTTTTTTGTGGTATTTGAGGGCTACGTAACTATGTTGAGGTAAGGAATCAAATCTTACTTACCATGCTCTTGAGCACACAAATCTAAGTCACTAAGAGGACGACAATAGCTAAAGAAAATCGTTCAACATCCTTACAATAACTGGAAACTAGCTTAGTCCAAACTCAAAATGCGACAAATCCTAAACTTTTAGATTTTGACCATCACCGAGAATTTTTACCAGTTGATTATGTGGAAGAAAACACTCTACCCACAATACACATCACCATCCCCATAAAAAGTCAGACAAGCAGAGTACTGTACCAAAGAACTGAGCACAACAGCAATTGCCAGAAATGAAAATTACTATGATATAGGTAGTTCTGGTCATAAGGCTTAAGGTATCTAGAAGCATATGAATCATGCTGCATTATAACAAAACCTAAGCCTCTCTTTGAGGCATCACTACATTTTACAAAACCCACGACCGGATGGTAAGTCAACATAGGTGTAGACACTGACCTGAAAGCTGGCCTCACACTCTCCACTCCAAACAAATCGAGTGTTCTTCTTAGTAAGATGAGTAAAGGCATAAACATTCTTGAAAACCTTCTAAAAATCAACGGTACTAACCCACCAATCCAAAAAAAAAAAAACCTTCTACTTTTGTAACAGAGCTAGGCCTGCCTATCAGTCACCACAACTATCTTATAAGTGTGAAAAGCTATTCGATCCTTAGACACCATATGTTCCAGAAATATGACTTACTCTAACCAAAACTTGCATTTATTAAACTTAGCATACAACCGATTATCCTTCAAAGTCTCTAGCATAACATTTAGGTGGTCAACACGCTCCTTCTCTGACTTAAAGTACACTAATATCTTGTCAATGAAAACTATGATGATCTCAGCCAAATATTGCTTAAACACACGATATATTTGATTCATAAAAATGGAGGGTGCATTAGACAACTCGAGTGGCATCACTAAGAACCCATAGTGACTATAACGAGTCTTGAACGCAGCTCTTGGCATATCCGCTACCATAACTTTCAATTGATAGTATCCAAAAACTAAATCTATCTTGGAGAAAAATCTTACTTCTTAAAGTTGGTCAAACAAATCATCAGTGCGTCGTAATGGATACTTGTGACAAACAGTGATTTCTTAACTCACGGTACTCAATGCAAAGTCTAAGAGTATGATGTTTCCCCTTGACGAATAAGAGAAGAGCATCCCAAGGGAGAATAAACCCTCCAAAGCTTTTATAAAACAAACGATGAACCACAATAGCTAACACTATAACTAATAACCAACTTGGCTTTGAACCCCAAAACTCAAGTTGAAACAAATAAGATAATCTGAAAAAGACTCGCTTGTCAAAGCAATCCACAAAAGCAAGGTGATATGTAATCCATACCCAAATTCATGCTAAAATCATGACTGGCTGAAGGTACTAGATCTCAGGAAAGGTCTCTATCACAACTATAGATGTTACAGTTCCTCAATACTAAATTAACTATCACAGAATCAAATATTGTCTTTAACCATGTTACTAACTCTACGCATCCTAGCCATCTCATAACTTATCCGATCCTAAACATGAGTCTACATGACCTAATACCTTTAGCTCTGATACCAACTGTAACATCCCGAATTTACGGAGCGTTAATTCAATTAAACAAAATTAGAAAACCTCAAATTTTTAAAAAGTCTCCCCAACAGGTTATTCAGTGCATCTGAAAATAAATCTCCCTTAAATGTCAAATAGGCCTAAAACAGTAATTTTAATCCCAATTTATTCCAGTAAGGAGTTGCCAATTAAACATCCAAATCTAGATAAGTCCTCTTATTATATTTACTAAAAATAATTCTAGAAATAAACTGCTAGCTCTTAGACACACAGCTAGCCCTTTAATCCAATCCCCTCTACTAATCACCTAAAAATAAAACAATAAGGGTGTGAGCCAAATTTTCAATAAGGTCGCTCAACAAACCAACAAAAAAAAGGACACAAAAATGTCAGAGAAAATGAAATTTCGAACATACGGAGTTTTGACAAAATAGATACGAAACAAAATTCCAAGATATAAATTACGTTTTTGTACGGAGAGAGAATTTCAAAATACCAAAATATATCTTTGTGCAGAGACATACACTATAGAGTCATTCAGAATAAGGTTACACATGTCATTGCTGACACGTGGGACAAGATCCAGAATATAGATCATGATCTCTAACTCATCCCACTTAGCTATCCCACGTTCCAATCCATGTGAATAAGTTAGAAACAGAAGCGACACATACGCCGTGACATGGCTCACAAAATATAACGTACTTTTACTCAATCAATTAATTTAGACACCAAACGTACTACCAAAAGAACGTTTACATTATACAAAGAAATGCCAATAACAAAGTTCAAAGCAAATTATAAAGTTTAATGAATCCAATAACAAGTACACAAGGTAATGGCTAAAGGAAATAAAACTGATGTGGATTGTATGTAGAGAATGAGTCAGGTTATCTACAAGCTTAGCATAGGACACCTCCTACCATGAATACAAAGAACAAAGTGGTAGGCATTAACCAAGAGAAAAAACATGTCAATGAACTCGAAGGAGACATCATGCTCTTTTTTTTTTCCTCTCTCTCAAGAATCATAAAGCAGCAACTTAAAAATAAAGTAATTGTAAGGACAAGACTTGGCTGACCAATGACAAGAACAGATTTTTGGTAGAAACACATGAGAAGAGGGAAAAGGAAGCCAGCAGTGAAAATTCGATTCACAAAACAAGGCATGACAAGTTCTTTAGTCCGCATAAGAAACAAAGTATAATAAACTGAACACCTATTCGGTAGCCATTAAATGAATAGTGTAGGGCAAGTAAATCGAGATACCCAAAAAACATAAGAAAACCTCAGCCCCAATTGAACACTGATGGCACAAAAAACGAGACAGCCAAATTAATCTAGTTAGTAACATGGAAGGAATTTGACAAAGATCATGAATTGTTCGCACAAGAGGCTCGAAATATTAGGCTTGGGCTAGCAACTGATGGTTTTAATCCATTTGGTAACATGAGTACATCTTAAAGCACGTGGCCGGTAATTGTGATACCATACAATCTGCCCCCTTGGATGCTCATGAAGGAGCAATACATGATGATGTCGTTACTTATTCCCGGTGATAAGGCGCCAGGGAAAGACTTTGATCTCTACATGTAGTCACTTATAGATGAGTTAAAAGAGCTTTGGAAATACGGGCTCCAAATATATGATGCTTTTACTAAAGAGAATTTTCAGGCGCATGCAGCTGTGATTTGGACTGTAAGTGACTTTCCGGCATATTCATATTTTTAATTATGGAGTATGAAAGGGTACTTAGCTTGTCCCACGTGCAATGAGGATACAAGTTCATAGAAATTAAGGAGTAAGATAGGTTACACAAGACATTGTCGACTATTAGATGAGAATCATCCATGGTGGAGGAGTAAGGAATTCAATGGTAAGCTTGAGAAAAGAAAGAGGCCTAGGGAGTATTCAGGCGATGATGTATTAGAGCAGTTGGTACATGTTCCAGATCACAGATTGGGGAAGCATCCAAGCAATAAGAAGAGAAAGCGTACAGTTGATGAACTAAATTGGATTAAGAGGAGTATATTTTTTGATTTGCCATATTGGCCGACTCTAAAGTTAAGACATAATCTCGATGTTATGCATATGGAGAAAAATGTTTGTGATAATGTATTGCGGACTTTACTTGATATTGAGGGGAAAATAAAGGATACTATGAAGGCAAGAGAGGATCTAAAGGACATGAATACATGGAAGGAATTACGTCTATATGCAAATAGTAATGGTATGTATATAATGCCGCCTGCGCGTTACACCTTGACAAAGAAAGAAAAGCAAGCATACTGTGAGTTCTTAAAGGCAATGAAATTTCCAGATGGATATGCATCTAATATATCACGATGTGCAAATGTTGGTGATGGCAAGGTATCTGGCATGAAAAGTCATGATTGTCATGTTATGCTACAACGGCTGATCCCACTGGGTATGCGTGGATACTTGCCCAAGGATGTCCATGGTCCATTGGTTGAATTGGGAGAGTTTTTCAAGTCCTTATGCTCTAAGACATTGGAAGTGGAAGAGGTAGAAAGGCTAGAGAAAGACATTGTCTTTATCCTCTGTAAGTTGGAAAGGATATTTCCACCTGCATTTTTTGATGTCATGGTCCACCTAGTAGTTCACTTGCCACGTGAGGCCTTACTTGGGGGGCCGTTTTTTGCCGTTTGATGTATTTAATTGAGAGGGACCTGGGCTTCTTGAAGTAGTATGTAAGCAATAAAGCCCATCCCAAAGGCTCAAATGTGGAGGCCGTCTCTATTATTGAATGCTTAACATTTTGTTCGATGTATCTTAATGATGTGGAGACTAGGTTTAATCAAGAAGAACGCAATTATGATGGCGGGGAAGTGGATCAGGAAGACAAAAAATTTCCTTTCACACAGATGGTTTGTCCATTTGGCAAAGCTTGAATTCATACCATCCGAAGAACTAGAAAAAATGCAGTGGTATATCCTTAATAACTGTGAGGAAGTTGATGGCTTTAAAGAGTAAGTCCACAACTTTAGGTGTTATATACCAATTCATTTTAGTAAGTATTCTATTTTTTTTATTGTTTTGGAGTCTCATACTTGTATGTTTAATGCTTAATGAGCACAAGGCAGAGTTAGAAAAACAATGTTCTCTTAATGTAACTAGGAGGCATCAAGAGGAGTTTCCAAACTTGTTTAAGAACCGTGTAAGTTACTGAACATGTTGCCTTTTTTTTTTATCTCTTTTGAGGATCTCTAGTTATTTACTTATAGTGTTTCATGTCATTTGTATAGATAATGAAGTCATACAATGAGAAACTACCTAAAGCTATTGATGTTATATATGCACTTGCATGCGGGCCTAAGTACGGTGGAAGCGATATCCTGCTTATATTGTAAATAATGTTAGGTTTCACACAAAAGATTGTGATAGTCATCGTAAGACTCAAAATAATGGCCTGGTTGTTGAAGGCGAGCAAGAGGAGCGGCGGTTGACTACTATGGTGTCTTGACTGATGTGATTGAGCTGAAATACATCAAAGACAAAATAGTTATTTTATTTAAGTGTGAATGGTTCAACACTAACCCTAAAACAGGAATACAAGTCATTGAGGGTTTCACAAGCATTAAAATTACTGGTCATTGGTACCAAAGTCAGCCCTTTGTGTTAGTCGGTCAGGCAAACCAGGTCTATTATGTTAATGACACAAAGTTAGGGGCAAATTGGCAAGTGGAGCAAAGGTTTAAACATAGACACTTGTGGGATATACTGGAAACTGAGCCTATTAACATGGATATTGAAAGGGAAGAAGTTTATCAAGAAAATATCTCACCAACAGTATGACGAAGTGTTCAGATTGATCAGAATGAAGTGCGTGAGTTGCTTAGGCACGATGCTGAACCGATCATTGTTGGGAGAGTCAGAGAACCTGTTGAGGGTCCTCTAGAGATCAAACACGACGAAGAGGATGATACACTTGTCGAGTATTCTGGTGATGAAGAAGACATATTATGTAGTGAGGATGATGATAGTAATGCAGAAGATATATAAACTTCTTATATTGCAAATACATCAATGAACATGTGAAACTGTTGTATATGCTATGTGTTTTTTGCTTGTGAAACTGTTATATATGTTATGTGATGCTTTAATTTCTCTTCCAACCGTAGCTCCTAGTTTGAATTATGACATTTAAGGCAATATAACCTTCAACGCTACACACACATCGACTGCTGGACTTTTACATTTACTCTACATTACATTGATATGTCAAGTAAGCAGGTGAGTCGTTGGAATGAATTCCACAAATAGAGTCCCCCAAAGCGGTGGACCAGGAAATCTAACGTGTTTACAGAAGCGTTTACTCTAAATTACATTGAGGTAGTCACTCCACCTCAAGAGGCTTAAGCATTTGATGTACAGGGAAAAGCCACACCTACCAGCATCAATGCTAGATCAATCACTTCAACTCAAATGGCTTCCCCCGGTAATGTGACATGTGCACCTGTCAGCCCACAAGTCGGATCTCCTGCTAGTAGTGTTTATATGATCACATGCAATTGAGTTGGTCTACCTTTGACAATAACCTTGCCCACATGTTAAATGCCACCTAAGTCACAGGATTTTTTAATTGTAGGATCTGCTCCTACGAAGAACGTACGCGGTAAGACTAAGGGAATAGGAACCTTAAAGATGGTCGAAACCACATGAAAAATTTAGATAGTTGTGGATCCTGAGAAGGGAAGACCTGTTGATCGAATTGCATCAGCTAAGTATGCTAATGAGATAGGTATTATTGTTAGGAGTTTTATCCCTGCTGGGGTAAAGTCAAGGTAGTCCATTCCGCAAAGTCAGATAGATTTAGTCAATGAGCGGCTTGGGGTAACAATCATTTCATAGCTTGTTCAATCAAAATTTTGTAGTATGTAAATGCAACTTATATGAATAAAATGAGCATTAACTTGTAGGACAAATTTGAAGTGATTAATGATGGTCCTCATGTGGAGATACACTGAAACATTACTAAAGACTTCCTTAAGGAACTTCAAGTTTTCTTAAAGGCAAAGTGGACTGAACTAATTGAAGGAAAAGGCCCTTTGAACATCTGTTTGACACCTGCACAGGCACGTATTATTTTTTTTGATTGGTGGTATGTCGTGTTTCATTTCATATTCAACACAATTGCTTACACTTTTACATCCCTCACAATGTAAGTCCTAAACCACCTTCCTGTCTAGGCAGGCATATATTTTTCCATGCCACCATTGCCTCATTGGCCATGTTTCTTTTTCATACCACACATGCACGTCTTCACCCTCCTGAATGGATGGAAGTCAAAGACTGGGAGATGTACTGTGACTTATGGGAACGTGAAGATTATGCGGTATGTTTGACTGCATTTTGCTATTTACAATGATGCTTGAGGGGAAATTTTGAGTGTCGTATTCAATGCCATCTAATTGTCTATAAAAATTCAGAACAGATGTCGTAAAAATAAACATAACAGAGATGAACTCAAGACACATCATGTCACTGGTTCGCAGTCGTTTGTGGTTGCTCGCTTGAAAATGGTAATTGATTAAGTCTTAGGCTTTTGATTTAATGTTTAAATCATTTTAATGTGAATGTAGATCATCTTATTATTTGTAGAAAGATCCTAAAACTTAGAAAGAACCTGATCAGATTATGTTTCACAACATTACATATTTCTCTAAGAAACACAATAAGTATATCACAGATGAAGTCGAGTCAAATCAGGTAACAAACTGCCATGTGAGATAATTTTCCATGTTAGAAGCCACACATTATTTGATTAATTTCACTATTTCATAAACGAATGGAAGAAATTCTGTCTGAGAATCCATAAATGGACCCAGCGGAGATTGTAAAGACCATTCTAGACAAGAGTAAAAAGTGAGATCGCATTAAGGGTCTCGGGTTTGGGCCAAGACCGCCCACGTCCATGTCTCAACAATCAGTTTTGGAGGAAGCCCAACGTTGTGCTGCTTTGGAAGATGAGCTACAACAGTACTAGGCTCTTATGCATGAGCAACAATTGGAGCTCAACTCTCAGAAATTAGAGGTAGCGATGTACAAGACACTCATACAAGAACAACAAGCCCGACTTGACCGGATGGAAGCTATGATGAATCTCCAAATTGCTCAACCACCTTCTTTTCACTCATCCACGAATACTTAGAGGTTCGTTACGATTCCCTAATATTTCTCTTAATATCTTCATGAGTATTTGCGTAGATACACCTACCTGCCTGTTGCTGTCCTACAGCCTTTTTTTTGCTTTAAAGTTAGTTGAATTAATCCCAAAAGATCAGATGTACACTAGCAAGTTTATCCCTAAGCTAGACATTCCCAGCTTAAGGTTCAGTTTTCAAAACACAATCAATATAGTAATATCCCTACATCAAGTCCCCAGTTAATTAGCACAATGTTTCTTATTGCTTTGTATTGGCACCTTTTTCTAGCTCCTAATACTCCAATGTATCCACTGCTTGGTCACTTGAGATAGGCATTTCATGGATTGACTTTGCTACTTGAAGATTCTAGCATTTCGTTCACCCCATATCTTGTACATAGTGACTGTAGCTCTTAGTTTCTTAGCTTAGCATGAAAGTGTCCTATAGTTATATATTATGAAAGCTTGTTTATGTGAAAGAGTTTAGCTAACGCCTTTGCTAACACATCTAGGCCTTTTATTTACATTCACCAAAGCACTCACACACCTGCACATGAATAAACTCTCTCGTCTTCTTCCCCTTGCACTGAATCCCTCCCTCCTTCCCACACATACGCCCGCGCACGCACACACACACACACACACACACACACACTGTCTGATTACAAATAGCTACATAAATTAAACACACCTTTGTTCACAAGCACTAAACTCTCACACAAAGAACACTCTGCACCGTCACAACCCTGCTTCACATATCTACAAAGCGCACACACATACATAGTTGCACAAATTACACAGGCCTCTATTCACACACACTTTACACCTTCACAATAACTTGTTAAGTAAAGTCAAGTCAACTCCTTCTGCATTCATTGAGACCAGCTTATCTCCCCCCTGTTTCACACACACCCAAAGCGAGTGCGCACACACACATACGCATACTGTGTGATTACATACAGCTACACAATTTCACGTGACTTTGTTCATGCGCATTGAACTCACACACAGAGCACACCCTGCACCTTCACACCCCTGCTTCACATATCTACAAAGTGCACACACACACACAGATAACTTATAAAATTGATCAACAACCAAAGTATACAAAGATAAGTGATGGGGATTGCCATTATTACAAGTAGAAAACGGACAGTAGGGTGGAAGTAGAAATTGGACGATGGTGTTTTGAAGTGCATTGTTGATGCATGTGCTTCATGTTTATTAAGACTGTGAGATGTACAGTAGAGACGTTCTCTATGTAGTGTTTCATGGTTGCTTTTATTCGTGAGCTATACGTTAGGTATTTATCCATGATTGTACCTTGGATTTATCCTCTTCTTTGATTTTTCAATCCCTCATCCATACACTGTCTAGGTTTTTTACCACAATTTTCATAGGTGAGATAGGCTAGTCTTCAGGGATTTGATCGGAAAATTGAGATAATTCTTACGATTGACACTATGCTACAATTTCCACTTATTTATCGTCAAAATTGTTAAGGAGATAATTCAGTTTCCCATCATGGTAGTACAATCTAACACTCTAAGGTTGAGTTAATTCAATAAGGATCTCGCAAAAGATTATAAGGTACTTGGTTTTCTTTTAGCGCTCAGTAGGGGTTAGTCTTTAGTAGGTTATTCTGGTTTTGAAGGGTGTTGCTGATACTAGACTGTGGTGTAGGTCGTAGGCCTTCAGTAGAGTGTGGCACTGAGGGCTTGTAAGTGGTGAAGGGCTTACACAAATCTGGAATAGGTAGTGGTTGTCTTTTGAGGAATGAGCAAGGTTAAGCATACTGGGAATGAAGGGTTGGAATGAGCTGGTAGGCCTAGAATGAGGAGCTTGGTAGTGTCGCTTAGAGTGAATTCTAGTTAACATCAGATTGATTAACATAAAGGAATTCTAGTTAAGGAGAGGGTGTTTTTAAGTTACCTTGGGTGCAAGTTACATACTGAATGTGCTTCTCCAAAACTCGATGTTACTTTAGAACTGTGTGATGCTAACGATTTAAAATCATTATTGTGTGATGCTATCGTTGAATGATATCTCGTTCTAAGTAATAATCTTGCCAATCAGGTTCACCTTCTTATAGGCATATAAAGTACTTTAGAGTGGTTGTGGCCTTCCGCCAACCTAAGAGCCCTGGACTCTAGTGTCCAACACACATATTCAGCTCATGCTTCATGTCCACTCCAACAAAAAGAAGCCACTCGTTCAGTCAAGCACGTGCAACCTCTGAACCTCAACAACAAACCTCACTCCTCCATAACTTCATATTTCTTTCTCATTATGTTTCCTTCTAGATTTCAAATTTCCTTGCCATATAGCATACATTCTCATCTTGATACATTGATATCACAGTAACAAGAATAAAAGTAAAAAGAATGGGGGGGGGGGAACCCATTTTTTGCAGGGCGATTTTATGGCACATTCAACAGGTCAAGTTTAGTCCATAGGTTTTGAAAATTCTAGCCCGCCCTAATTAAAATCCTTTGAAGTCCAACCAATGAATAGCCATCCTTTCTAAACCAAGCTCCAACCATTTGAAAAATATGAACTTTATTTATAACAGAATTCCACCTGGAACTCGATGTTACTTTATATCTAATCTTTTTCCGCACAATCGCTCTCTTTAGCCGGCCTATTCATGGTCCAAGCTAGAACTAATATAAGTGCATCCTACATTTTAGTTCTAATTAAGGATACGATTGTATTACATCGATTGCAAGTGGAGTATTGCTTTTTAGATAGAGATTTCATTTGTAAACGTCCATTGTATATATGGTGCACTGAACAAGTTTAATTTCTTTAGCTATCTTATACTTGCTTCTTGAGAGGCTAAACATGATTGAGTCATTTGATTGTGCACTCATTTGTGATAAAAAAAAAAAAGGAATGTAATTGATTGCGGTGGATTGCATGGAGTATGGAGATCGAGGTTTGAGCAACATCTTAACACGAATACTTCAATTCCTCTTTTCATTTTTAATGCATGCTTGTGATCATTGCTCTTTTAGTTACGGTGTTCTCGGATGCGATATATATACAGATCATCTTTGGACGTGATATGAAGCAAGAGGTTGATATTTTATGTTTCACCGACCACTAGGATAGTTTTTTTTTGCATCAACATTTGCATTGTATAGTTCTAATTTGTACTGAGAATATATCTCAAGCTTTGTTGCTATATGTACTTATGTCCTCACTTTGTAACCAAGTAAATCTTTGTAATGGATAGCATTAGTTTTATATATTTTTACTATTTTTCGCTTAATCTTTCTATTATTTGTCGTTAAATAAAATCTTTCTATTATTTGTCGTTAAATAAAATCTTTCTATTATTTGTCGTTAGAATTTGATACTCATCAAACACCAAAATATTCGTCGCTAAAGGGGCAACAAGTAATGACAATTTTTTTTGTCTTTCAATGTAATTTTCAACGACGAATCTAATATGTCAAGGAAGAATTGTGACGATCAATATTTTTTGTGACGAATTTGAGTTTGTCAACAAATGCTACCATTGTTGATGGAGCAAGTATGTCAAGGAAGAATTTTTTTTTGGGTGACGAACTTAAGTTTGTCATCAAATGTCACCATTATCGACGAAGGAAGCATGTCAAGGAAGTATTGTGACGATCAATGTTTTTCGTGACGAACTTGAGTTCATCAACAGATGCCACAACTGTCGACGAAGTCAAGGGAAAAAAGTGACGATGAATCATTTGTTGACGAAACACAAGTTCGTCAAAAAAGTAACCCATTCTTAACGAACTTGAACATCCAATGACAAATTCGAGCAAACTATTTTGACGGAATAGTTCGTCGTTAAATATCAGACATTCCTTGACGAAGTAAAAAATCCGAGCCCATCCCGCTGTTGATTGTGCTGGCGATGGCTTTAAGGTTGTGAGCCCATCCCGTGGCGGCGATGACTATAAGGTTGTGGGTTCATCCCGCTGCAAGGGGTCCTCATGCCAGAGCACTACAAACGGAGCCCCCCAGAAGCATGTAACATGATTGTGGCGCATAGCCGCGGCGACGAACGTCGCTGAGACAATACTTGGTGCCGAGGCACGTGTCATGGAAGTGGCTTACGGGCGCGGCGACGAATGTCATGGAGATAATACTTGGTGCTGTGGGCACATGTCATGGAAGTGGCGCATGGGCGCGGCGACGAACGTCGCGGGAATATACTTGGTGCCGGGGCACATGTCATGAGAATGGCGCATGGGTGCGGCGATGAACATCGTGGAGACAATACTTGGTGTTGTGGGCACATGTCATGGAAGTGGCGCATGGGCGCTGTGACGAACGTTGCGAGGACAATACTTGGTGTCGTGGGCACATGTCATGGAAGTGGAGCATGGGCGCGATGACGAACGTCATGAAGATATACTTGGTGCAGGGGACACGCATCATGAGAATGGCACAAGGGCGCAGGCGATGAACATCGCGGGGATATACTTGGTGTCGGGGCACATATCATGAGAATGGCACACAGGCGCGGGGACGAACGTCGGGGAGAAGGCGCACGGGCATGCGTCGGGTGTCCCGACGATAGGATGTGAGCTGAGTGTACTTGTCATAACAAGATAATGAATGCAACATGTAGTAATGACAAAGTCGAGAGTGATGGTATGCGGTCGTCAGCGACAGGTCATTAGGTGGTAGTGCGAGACTTTGGGCAATGGACATCGCGAGAACGGTATGTGGTCACGGATGACAGATGTCACGAGATTGATGTACGAACGTCCATCACAAGGTTGATGTACGAACGTCCATCACGAGGTTGATGCATGACGGACGTAGCGAGGTTGATGCAGAAGGGATGTCGCGAGGTTGATGGACGACGAACATCGCGAGGTTGATGCACGACGAACGTCGTGAGGTTGACGCACAATGGACGTCGCGAGGTTGATGTACGAACGTCCGTAAACATTACGGAGATGCAAAGATTCGAGAAAACAAGTGCGTGTGGGAGGGGAGGCCATAGGCCAAGAATTGGGGGAAGGCTAAGGCCACCACCCCTGGGAAGGCCGAGGCGAACCCCTTGGGGAGGCTGAGGCAGACTCTAGGGAGTGGCCAAGGCCAAAGGCCAACTCCCATGGAGGGAGGCCAAGGCCAATCCCCTCTTTGGTGAACTTCGGGCATGCCGATAGTAGGTATTTTGATGAGCAATGATGAATCTGGACGTTGCGTTATGATGAGCGTGTTGTCGTGAGTTGTACCCATGTGACGAACAAGGTGCCAAAGTCACATACGAAGCGTACAAAGTGAAAAAAGTGCGCAAGGGACTTTACGCGAAAAGCGAAGAACCGGGGGGGGGGGGAAGGCCAAGGCCAACCCCCCATGGCCGACCCCAGGCATGGGAGGAGGCCGACCCCATGGCATTGGGTAAGGCCTAGGCCGACCCCATGGGGTTGGCCAAGGCCTTTGCCCCTTGACCCTATCCTCTGGGTTGCACCATCGGTAGATGTTTTTGGCTAAAAGGTGCTCGGGTGCGGTGTGACGAACGTGGTACTGTGAGTCACGCTAACGTGAAATAATTGGTGACTAAGGCGTGCAAAGCAAGAAACGGATGTGACATGAGCGTGCGTGCTTTGACTGATTCGATGCGTTGAAAAGAATTGACGTTGGCTGTGTCGATGTGTTTGTGCAAAGAGGAACCCCTAGTGAGCCTTAGGGTACGACCAGGATAAGTTGGGAACACATTTGAATGTTCAAATTATAGAGTTTAAAACTAATGAGGATAAACTTATCTGCTAAGGTAGACGGGAAGTAGTCTCCACGTGCAAATGGGCTTGAATATCTATTATTGTAATGTCCCGAATTTTGATATATTTTAACTGGTTACATTTAAATTAGTTTAGCTAAGACCACCTTTAGCGACACTTTTAACGCAAGACAAAATAGCAACTAATGAAGGGTTAAAAGAGCAATTAATACTTTTTTCACTTTAACTAGAGTGATTAGAAAAGGAAAAAAAAATTAAAGTTTGGAAATTTACCTTGTTATTTTGATTAGAGAGGGAGTAAGGGAAGAACTAAAGGGGAGGAACGAACAATTAGTTCCTCTCTTTATAGGGTTCTTTGGTTACATTACGGGGGAAAGAAAGGAACAGAAGAAGAAAAGAAAAAGGAGAGAGTTTCGAACGGGAGAAACAGAGAAGACAAAAAGGGGGAAGAAGAAGGAGAGAGAGAGAGTGTGAGAGAGAGACAGAGAAAAGAAACGGTGGGGTGTGTGCTCATGAAAGGGAGAGAGGGAAAGTTTTGCGGACAAGATATTTGGCGAATCGATTCGATATCCGGTATGTTTTTTAAGCGTTACAATTACAGTTTTTTTCTCTTGGTGTGTGTTTAGAATTGAGTAGCCTAAAAATATGTGTGTGCATGTAGGCGCTTGTGTGTGTTGGATTGTCGAATACATTTGTGTGTATCTGATATTTGGGTTCATGACGGGGAAATTGGTGGCAGCTGTGACGATAGATTTGTGGGTGAATATATGCATTGTGTGTGTAGGGTGGTGATGTGTGCGCGTGTAGTGTGGTGATGTGTGTGTGTGTGTGTCCTAGTGTAGGTGATGTTGTGCGTGTGTAATTCAGTGTGTGGATGTGTATAGTTTATTGATAGGTGAAAACCGAGAGTGTTTTTGTGTGTGTGCGTGTGTTGAGCAAGAAGAAGCTGATGCCTTGGAAGTTCTATGACTAGTTGGAGGCTGTGAAGATGACGGTTTGGAAGAGGAATATCGATGTGAAATGTAGGTATGTATATGAAGGTGACTGGAGGAAGCCACTGCCTCACATTGCCGTGAGGTAGTGGCTATGTTGTGGCTTAAGAAATAATTGTGAAGATGTAGTGTATACATGTATTAGGTGTTTGGAGTGAACCTGTGTGAGTATGTAATTGGAGTGCATGAGTGTTAAACAAAAAGGGAGACCCACTAACGTGAGGCACTGGGTGTGAAATGTGTGTGCACTATAGTGTGTGTTGTGTGTGTGTGTGTATGATGTGTATATGTGTGTGTTTTGTATGGAATAACATAGGTTTAGGTGTTTTAATGTGTGCCTTAATGTGAAGCAACGGGTGACCGTGTGAGAAATGGTGGAAGAGTCTCGGCTGAGCGAAGAAGAAGGCTGTGTGTGTGAAAAGGTGTGTTCAGTGTGTGTTTAATCTTGAATAGTTAGCGTGTCGCTAAAAGTGAGATTTCCTTTAGTAGTCCATGTTGGGATTTGTAAAAGCCATTTAATGTTAGATTTAGGCAAAGTACAAAGAAAAGACCCCAATTATTTTTAAAAGATCTACTTTGTTAAAAATTTTGGGTTTTTTCCATGGCTCCGAAGAGCGTAAAATTATTTATCAATAATGAGAAGTCTCGATTTAATTAGGGTATCAAATCAGATCATTTTTATCTGAAATTTTTAGCGTAAACTTATATTACAGAAACGGTTCAGTGTGTAAAATTTTTTAGTGTTTCAAGGCCAATAGCTATTTTGACCAAAACCAGTCTCCGAAAACTCGATCCGGTTAGCGATTATGGATCTTTGAATGGAAATTTTCTACAACGTTTTTTAGTCCATAAATAACTTTGGTATGCTTCAAATATAGTTTTAAAGTATTTTTGAGATTTTTTTGCAACAAGAGCGACCGAAGGGTGTTTTGATAATTTGCCACCTGATAAGGGTTATTTTTGATAATTTTACCAACCAGATGGCTATTTTGGTAAAATTCACCTATAATAACATTATTCTAAGGATACTACATATAAGGAAGTTGTTTTCGTGATTTAGACATGAGAAGGGTGTTTTGGGTAATTTTCAATGCGAGGGGTTTTTTAGTAATTTTTGTAAATCCGATGAGCAGTTCATTATAAGAGTAGGATTGAGTTGGTGCTAGGTTTACAATATTGTAGAATAAACTGTATTATAATAATATGATTGTTCCGTTTAGGTTAACACTGAAGAGTATCCGGATAAGATTAGCATAACTTGGATCGAGGTAACAGATTTCTGTTTGAAACCCAAATTCATCAAATTTGATTTCATATATTATTTCTGATTTGTCATCGAATATCTTTGGACCCTAATTTTGTTTTGGAATGAGAATTGCATTACCCGTTGAAAACCACTTTGAGCCTTCAGCGTTCATCGAAATTCTTATTGATGCTCTTAACTATTATTCATTGAGCATCGATTTTTATGTTGCATTAGCGATTATTGATTTTGCACATTGACATGAGATAGTGTATTAAGGTGTTATAAAGATGGTCTATATCAGAGATGATATAAGGATTGTCTGTTATTGTGGGAGACGCTAGTACCTTAATGGTCTAGGTAGTATTCATTTGAATATGTAACTACTATTGTTATTGAACACTGTCTGTGTAGCTTTCATTTGCAATTACTCATGTTCAATATTATCTGCATCATTTACATTGAAAGTGTTCTCGTTGTTATCTGTTTTTAAGAAATGAGCATAATCACTTCCTCATATTATCATTGTATCAAATCCACGAATTGTGTATCACCCATTTCTGATTGAGCAACCTTACCGAACTCTCAAAAACTCATTCCTTTTTGGCTTTCTTTTGCAGGTAATAATCACCCGTAGATTACTTAGGAGAGTTAGAGCCTGGATTTGGAGTGAATGTAGTTTCTATTATTTTGTTAGTTAAGCCCTTGCAAGGAAAAACATTTTGAAATTTTTTGTTTCGTATACTTAAATCATTAGATTGTTAATTTGAGAATTGTAGAAGCTCTGGTATACATTGATTCTATTTTGACGGATATAGATTATCTGTACCACTAAGTGATCCATCGATTGATTGACTAACACTTTAGAAATTCCGGAGTGTTACAATTATTGTTTGCATTGCAAGGTATCATTAACAAATAGATGGCAGATTATAAATTGTCCAGAAAGTTACTTTCTCTATCTTTTAAATACAATTACGTGGGTTTATAATATAATTGGTCAAAAAGTATAACCATACCGATCCATGACATCTAAGTGCCCCACCCATCACCTTTCTTCTCCCATTTTTCGCAACTACCACCTGCGTAAGAAAATATATCGGCTCCCGTGCATAGCACGAGTTTTTAGCTAGGTTGTTTGTTTACTTATACATTGTTTACACCATAGACCAATTTGACCAAATACGGCCACTTTATCAAAGGCGCTCATGGAATTAGCTCTGCGCACATACTTAACATAGCAAGAAACTCGGCCTAAGATATGATTCAAATTCCAAGTTAGAAACGACAAGTGTCCTCTACATCTCAACTTAGAGATACAACTCATGTCCCATGTTTCCTTCAAACCAGGATGTGGGAATTTGCTAATGGAAACGTGCATATAAAAGAAACAGGTGTCATAATCGCACAAGAATTGCATCGAACACGAGCAGAAAACCAATTGGAAATAAAGACACATGGTTGCATGATGAACAAAGCAGGATTTCTTGAACTGCTCAAGTGTAAAAGCCAAAAATAGCAAAACCTGTAACTTCTCTTCAGCACCATTGGCGAATTACCGGAATTTTTTCCCTAAAAATTGTTCATTAAACAGCTTTACTATATGATTTTGACCCTGTTTATTTTGCATAAACACTTCGTCTTGTCATGCTTTGATCAATGATTCAGTTGTCAAGTCCGGTGTTCGATATATCTGGTCGTATCCACACTATGAAGATACTTGTCCCATTTCAATGCTTTATTTATGTTTGTGCAATTAGGTAAACTCACAATCGATTTTTATACCTGCGGCACAATCGATTAAAAGCGTGAGTTTTTGTTTTTTGCCCCTAGGACCTTAGAACTTCCTTAAAAGTGAGAAATTTTGACAAACAAATGAAAATGACAAGTAAAAGACTGCGCGCGCCCATAAAGGACAAAGAAAGCTTCAATTGATTGTGAATATTTACACAATAATGTTTTTAAGTCTTGAAACTAAAATCTCTATCGATAGACAGCAAAAGCCTCTAATCATGAAAGTAAAGAAAAAAGACTTGTAAAAATCTTGATTTGTCCGGTTGATTGATGATGATCTCTGACCCATCATTTGTAATAGAGACTTTATAGAAAATAACTACCATTACAAGACAAACTACCAACTTAAGGATAAACTATACACTTAAAAAAAATAATTACCCACTAATAAGTAATCAGCCACACTTATCCCTTATCAATAAGGACACATTTTCAGGAGTTGGTTTCTTCCACTTCCTGTTTGAATCTTCCATTATTTCTTCAGAAATAATAATAAAAGTTAAATGTCATTTAGTGGCATTTAATTAAAGTGAAGTTATTAGTGAAAAAAATTATTTGTTGGTGCAAACATTGCCCCATAGCTCAAGCAATTGAATACTTGAAAATTACGAAGAGTCATATTTTTCAAAGAGAGTATTTTTTCACTATAGATAGACTTGCACTCTTCAATAAAACTATTTTTTTTTACTATTGATTAGCTATTGATTGGCTTTAGCTAGACCAATACAACATTGAAGTGCATTGAAAGAAAATATTTATTCGCCATCGATATCATTGCACTCTTCAAAATGGAAGCATTTTTTTTAACATCGGTAGGCTTTCACTATATCATTGCACTCTTCAAAATGGAAGCATTTTTTTTAAAAATCGGTAGACTTTCACTATTGATAGCCTTGCATTTTTCACTATTGATAGCATTACACTCTTCAAAGTGGAAGCATTTTTCATATCAGATAGCCTTTCACTATTGATAGCCTTACATTTGTCACTACCGATAAGCCATCAATTAGCTTAAACTATTTCATCGTGATTTTGCAATACAATATTCTCTATCAATAGGCATGCACTCTTCAAAGTGAAAGCATTTTCACTATCGATAGCCATAATTTTACTATCAATAGCCTTTCACTATTGATAGTCTTGCATTTTTTTTCACAATCGATAAGCCATCTATTGGTTTAAACTGTACTGTTAGCCTTAAAATTGGTCAGCGTCTACCTTAGGATTCGATGGGCTTAACATCCCTGCCCATGGCACCTATTATGGGATGGGTGCAGCCCCTTATGCTAGATGCGGTTCTGAAAAACTTTAAGGAAATAAAGTTGCACTCTTGCTAACAGCTATAGCTTTTGGCCGAGTGGTAAGCGCTTGATCCAACAAATGGTATAAGAGCAAGGTCATGGGTTCGAATCCCCCGGCTGATACTGGGGGGGGGGGGAGATTGTTAGCCTTAAAATTGGTCAGCGTCTTCCTTAAGGTTCGATGGGCTTAACATCCCTACCCATGGAACCTATTATGGGATGGGTGCAGCCCCTTATGCTAGATGCGGTTCTGAGAAACTGTAAGGAAATAAAGTTGCACCCTTGCTAACAGTTATAGCTTTTGGCCGAGTGGTAAGCGCTTGATCCAACATGTACCATCTTATTTTGCAAGATAATATTCACTATTGATAAAACATTCACAATCGATAGGCTTGCACTCTTCAAAGTAAAAGCATTTTCACTTCAATAGACATACGCTCTTCAAAGTAAAAGTATTTTCACTGTCAATAAATCATCTATTGGCTTAAACTGCACCATCTTGATTTTTTTTCAAGGTAATATTCATTATCGATACAACAATCGCAATCGATAGGCTTGCACTCTTCAAAATGAAAGTACTTTTTACTATCGATAGCCATACACTCTTTATAGTGAAAGCATTTTTACTATCGATAGCCTTTTCCTATCGATAGACTTTTCGAAGTGAAAACATTTTCACTATTGATTAGCCATCAATTGGCTGCAACTTATCTTGTTTTTGCATACACCATATCAAGATAACATTAGTGAAGTGTCTTAAGACTTGCAAGACACTTCTTCTTGCATTTCTTACTATCGATAGCCCTTTCCTATCGATAGACTTTTCTCTATCGACAAACTTTCTCTATCGATAGCCTTGCGTTTTTCTAACATAAAATCCAAAGAAACACTACTAAATTCCAGTAAATCAACCATTGCACGTCTACTAGTTTTATATGTGACCCACATATCCAATGTAAGAATTGGTTTCTAAAGTATATAAGGTGGAAAGGGATTGACAATTCTTGCACTTAAGTGAGGTTTACAACACTAAAATGCTCGAATTCACTAATAGCAAATTACTTGACAATGATTTTTGAACACTCGTCATTTTCATCTTTCATTGAACAAGCTTTTCTCATTGTTTATGAAAGGGGTTGCTCTATATATTTAGCCATAAAAGGGCTATAAACTTTATCATTTGCTACCGTTTTTGGAACTGCCGTCACAATTTTTGACATAGGAGACTATTGTATGCTTTAAATAGTAGATGGCACACATTCTTGCCCCCCAATCATATTATCCCTTGCATTTTTTTTCCACAAAGAATATATCATCTAACTGTTTTGCCATTTTTGGCACGCACCATGTCACTTTTACGAACATTACTTACACCATTTTTTGTATAGGTTTTAGCCAGTAGTCTTAATGAATTCAAATGATTTCCCCACAACACGCATTTTTCACTCAATTGATCGAGTAACTCACTTGAATTGCCTGAAGATAACATTTAAAGTTGGCCATTGTGAAACGACTCCTGTTGATAGGTAGTCGTGTTATTTTTAGTAACCATGAACTGGTTGCATCCATCTTCAATATATTGTCTTTGTCTCAACCGTGTTTTGTACCATTTCATTTGCATTAGTCAAAGAGTGACTATTGGCTTGTAACTTTCCAACCTCAAGAAGTGTGTAAAGGAATAATTCTACTTCCTTCCTCATCCACCTTACTCTATGAATAAAAGCCCAACAATCTTTTAATTCATCCGGTACATATTCTAAAAAAGATGAATGATCTACTCCCGTCAAGGTTTTAACATAGTTTTCAAACCATTGTAATTCGTTATAGGTTTCTACCAAAATTCTTGGTAGAATGGACTATACATGGCTTGCATCAATGCAATCCATTAGATCATACCAAAATTTCATTAAATCATCCACTAACGACTTCATATAAAATGAAAGAGACAATGGTTTAAAATTACGGCAGTTCGTCAAATTTACTCAGAAATTGGCTCTTAATTATCAAATCGGGTCCGAAATTCCATCGAATTACTTGGAAATATATTGTTGACATTTCCCACTTTCATATTAAAAGGGTCCAACCGAGCATGCAAATATTTGCGCTACTGGACAAACTCACAATCTATTTGTATACCTACAACATAATCGATTAAAAGCATAAGATCTTTTTTGCCCCTAGGGCCTAGAGACTTCCCTAAAACTGAGAAACTTTGACAAACAAATAAGTATTGCAAGTAAAAGACTGCAGGGCCATAAAGGACAAAGAGAACTTCGATTGATTCTGAATGCTTACACAACAACCCAAGTCTGGAAACTAAAATCCCTATCGATAGGCAGCAAAAGCCTCTAAACATAAAAGTAAAGAAAAAGACTTGAAAAAGTCTTGATTTGTCTCGTTAATTGTTGATGATCCCTGCTCCATCTTTGACCCACCATTTATACTAGAGTCTTTGTAAAATATAACTATCATTACAAGACAAACTAGCTACTTAAAGATAAACTGCCACTTTAGAAACAACCATCTACTAATAAGTAATCAACCACAGTTATCCCTTATCAATAGGGAGACATTTTCAGGAGTTGGTTTCTTCTACTTCCTGTTTGAATCTTCCATTATCTCTTCAGAAATAAATAATAAAAATTGAATGTCATTTAGTGGCATTTAATTAAAATGAAGTTATTAGTGAAAAAATTATTTGTTGGTGCAAGCAATTTGTTATGTTATTTAGTTTAGAATCTGTTTAGAAGTAGAAAAACTTCAGCAGTTTAGCCTAAGTCAAAGTCCTAAGGCTTTACACAAAAAAAAATCTAAGAGTATATTTCTCAAGTTCGCATCAATCATCTCTTCAGAAGTCTAAGTGCACTTCAAACCATAGAACTAGGAATTGCGTTTTAAGTATAGATGATTCAGTCAGGTTCTGGCAAGCCCAGACCTAATATCGTTTCCAAGGTATTTTGGGCAAAAAATTTCATGGCACGCTTAGCGGGGCACCTGTGACCTAAGTGTTAAAGAATTGCAATAGGGATGAGTCGCAGAAATCCTAATGAGGAGAATAATCCACTTGCTCATGAGAACCAACCTAATGCAACTAGTACTTAGACCTTGCAAAAAAAAATGCACCTACTGACATGTCGAGCCTACCGGCTAAGAAAAATGGTTATGCGCACATGAAAAAGAGACCCATTAACTTTTGGCCCGTACGCTCGTTGACCCGGAAGCCCTAGTTTGGTTAAGGTCGGTTACGGGTTACCCGCGTTTATTCAGATATTGTAATCTAAACAAAATATACCTTTTACCTTATGATTAGCCATTTTAGGGTTTAAGGATTTTTTTCTCACTTTCTCCTTATTAGTTTTCTCTCGGCCACTGTCGCCCTTCTCTTCTTTATCTCTCAATAACACATAACTCAGAACTCACACATTTTAAGGAGCCGTTGTCCACTTTCATTGTCCATGGCAACTTTCCGTCCACTTCCCATCATGGTCTGTCACTGCAACATCGTGATCCATTTCAACCATCACCAACAGCTACCATATGTTCAACTGCTCGTCTTGTGACTGGCCGCACTGCCCAGACCACCACCTTTTGTCGCTTCCCCACCATCAGTCCTTTGCCACAACACATGCATCTACTTCTACCGTCATTAGTGGCCATTGTATCCATCCTCAAACATCATCTCACGACTAGCTGCATTGCCTACACTTCACCATGATTCATTGCAAAGTTTAAAGAAGGTGAGTCACCCGTTTACCTGCAGGTCTACATGAATAGCTCAGGTAGGGGTACACATACTGGAAAAGACTGTTGGAATAGTTAGTGACAAGAAAGTGTGGGTTTGTTGTCCACATTGGAAAAGAAAGAAGGATAATAAGGCTCCACCCACCAAATTAATTAACTTTGGATGGTGGGAAGAGTTGGAGGAAATTTTGAAATTTTTTCCTTGGTTTGACCTTGATTTAGGATTGAAATATAACAATATTTAATGATCAAAAGATGGACACTTGGGTCTTGGTTGAAGTTAATTAATGTATTTTAATTAATTTCATTTTATTTAGCAGTTAATTGCAGTCAGTGCCCAAACAGTTGTGTTCCCTGATGCCAAGGGTTGTGTTCATTCAGACATTATTTAATATCTATATATCCTTCAATTTTAAAAGATCAAAAACTCATTATTCGAAAACGTGTTCTTGGGGAAATTCTGAATTGCTTATTAGAATTTCGTTTGGCTTTGTAATCCTGGAGGAGTCTGCTATTAACCTAGCAACAATTATAGTGGGGGCATATTTCTTTAAGGACAGTGATTATTCAAGTTCAAAGCCTAATTTCATTTTTTAACAATCTTAAGGAAATATCAACGATGGAGGCTAGTGCTACTGATTCGGTATTTAACAAAATCTTCAATCCTGATGTGTATAAACTGTAGCGTTTTGATGGCACAAATTTTACCCGCTGGAAGGACAAGTTGTTGTTCTACTTACTGAATTAGGCATTACATATATGTTGAGCGACCATCTGCCCAAAATTCCTAAACCATCTGATAAGGAGCCCGAAGCAGTGACTGCATCTTGAAAGAAGCGTGAAGAAGATGAAGTCCGTTGTAGAGGGTTTATACTTAACTCGCTATCTGATCGGCTATATGATCTGTTTTGGCCGATAAAATCCCCACAGGAAATCTGGAAGGCCTTGGAAAGTAAATACAAATCTGAGAAACAAGGTACGGACAGATTTCTTAGTATGATGTTTTTTGAGTTTCAAATGTCCGATATAAGGTCTGTTATGAATCAAGTGGATGATTTATTGGTTCTAGTGTCTAGACTCAAGGATTTTAATGTAAAAGTGTTTGATCAACTATACGTGGCTGCTGTGATTGCAAAATTACCAACCACTTGGAATAACTACAGAAAAATGTTATTGCACACTTATGAAGAATTCACCATAGACCAACTCTTTAAGCATGTTCGAATTGAAGAAGAGACTTGTGTTCACGAGTATAAATTTGCATTTGAGTCTGAGACTAAGGTGAATTATATTGAGTCAGACACTCAGAAATCTGGAAAGATTGATTCTAAGTCTGGAAATAAGAGAAAATTGGCTAAAGCCTCAAGTTCAGATTTTGCCAACAATAAGAAGAACAAGTCATTTTTTCTGTAACAAAAAGGGGGCACTTTAAGAAGGAATGTAGGTTCTATAAGAAATTGAAATTGGAGGGAAGTGCAGGGCCAAAGAAGGCAAACATTGTGGAGGATCAATCTGCTTCTGCAAAAATTATTGTTATGGTTGCAGGTCTTATATTAACATGATATCAGAATGCAATATGGCAACAATTGAAAACTCTGCAGATTGGTGGTAAGATTCTGGTGCCTCGGTGCATTGTTGCAGCAACAAAAATCTGTTCAAAGATTACGAGGCTGCAACAAAGGATGAGAAAGTCTTGATGGGTAATCATGACACAGCCAAGGTACTTGGAAAAGGGATTGTTGAACTGCAATTTACCTCTGGAAAGAAGCTGATTCTGATGAGTGTATTCCATGTCCCGGATGTGAGGAAGAATCTGATTTCAACAAATCTTTTGTGCATGAAGGGCTTAAAGGCTGTTATAGAGGCAGAAAAAGTTATTTTCTCTAAGAATGGTGTATTTGTTGGACAAGAATTTTCTTGTGATGGCATGTTTAAACTAAGTATTAATAAAGCAGATGTTTTTGTTTACTTGGTTGAGTCCTTTTTTTATTTATGGCATGCTCGTTTATCACATGTTAATTTTTAGTCAATCAAGTTTATGTCTAAACATAATTTGATTCCTTGTGTTAATGAAAATTCTGAAAAGTGTCAAATATGTATACAAGCGAAAATGACTAAGAAACCTTTTCCAAAGAATGAAAGAATATCTGAATTGCTTGATCTTGTACATTCTGATATATGTGAATTGAATGGTCTGTTAACTAGAGGTGAAAATAGATATTTCATTTCCTTTATAGATGATCATTCTAGATTTACTAAAGTGTATTTGATAAAAAGAAAAGATCAGACTTTTGACTTGTTTAAGTGTTATAAAGCCTTAGTTGAAAATCAATTGGAAAGGAAGATAAAAATCCTCTGAAGTGATCAAGGTGGTGAATACTTTCCAAATGAATTTTCTGTTTTTTTGTGAAGAAAATGGTTTAATACATCAAACAAGTGCACTTCATACCCCACAACAAGACGGCCTAGCCGAAAAGAAGAATAGGATGTTGGTAGATATGGTTAACGCTATGCTTATGCATGTTAAACTACCGACTAATCTATAGGAAGAGGCATTATTAACATCGTGTCATGTACACAACATAATACCCTCAAAGAAGTTTAAGATTTCTCCATATGAAGCATGGAGAGGAAGAAAGCCTAACTTAAACTATTTGAGGGTATGAGGTTGTGTAGCCTACTATAGAGTTCCAGATCCTAAGCGAACCAAAGTAGGACAAAGAGCTCTTAAAAGTGTCTTTGTGGGATATGCAGAAAACTCAAAAGCATATAGATTGCTGGATTTAGATTCTAATGTTATTAAAGAATCTGAAGACGTTGAATTCTTAGAAACAAGTTTTCTTGGTGATAGTGAAGCTACTATGTTTAAAGCATTTAGCAAGATATATAATGGCAAGTCTAAACATATTGCTTTGAGACATGAGTATGTTAGATAAATAATTGCTGATGGTATAATCACAGTTGTCTACATTCGATCGAAAAATAATCTTACTGACCCACTAACTAAAGGTCTTTCGAGGGATATGATAAAAGGCACTGCGAGTGCAATGGGTCTAAAACAGTTTTAGTTCGTCACTAGTAACGGGAACCTTACCTTTATTATTTCAATAAAAATTTAAAGGTTTAAAAGGTAATAACAAGTTATAGTCTGTGACAGTCAACGAGTACTAGGGTCGAGATAGTGCTTAAGGAAAAGAGGCTGAGTATTTAATACTCTTAATAAAGTATCAGGTTCGGAATAAGAACAAGAAAGTCCAGTTTGAGACTTTATTTAGACTTCACCTATGTAAACACAAGGAGTGGTATCGCTCCTATCAAAGTTTAGAACATAACTTTGTAAGTGTTTATGAAATCAGGGGGTAGCACAAGGCCATACACATGGTGCTAAAGCTCACGGTGAACATGTTAAAGAAGTAGTAAGATTTGTGTGTATGATATTTCCGGTCTTGTTAGTACTGGAATTATGGTTTAATAGATTCTAGCTAACCATCATTTTCGACAAGATTTTGAAAAATTTATACTAATAGGAGGTTTAAGTCGAAAGATACCTTCTATATGCATAAATCTGTTCATGTTTCTGATTCTCTTGTCACTAACTAAGTGGGGGGATTGTTGGAATAGTTAGTGACAAGAAGTGTGGGTGTGTTGTCCCACATTGGAAAAGAAAGAAGGATACAAAGCCTTTATAAGGCTCCACCCACCAAATTAATTAACTTTGGATGGTGGGAAGAGTTAGAGGGAAATTTGAAATTTTCCTTGGTTTGACCTTGATTTGGGTTTGAAATATAACAATATTTAATGGTCAAAAGATGGGCACTTGGCGCACTTGGGTCTTGGTTGAAGTTAATTAATGTATTTTAATTAATTTCATTGTATTTAGCAGTTAACTGCAATCAGCAGTTAATTGCAGTTAGTGCCCAAACAGTTGTGTTCCCTGGTGCAAAGGGTTGTGTCCATTCAGATATTATTTAATATCTGTATATCCTTCGATTTTAAAAGATCGGAAACTCATTATTCAAAAACTTATTCTTGGAAAAATTCTGAATTGCTGATCAAAATTTTGTTTGGCTTTGTAATCCTAAAGGAATCTGCCATTAACCCAGCAGCAATTATAGTGAGGGCATATTTCCGTTAGGACAGTGATTATTCATGTTCAAAGTCTAATTTTGTTTTCTAACAAAGACTACTTAAAAAAAATGGTAATTCATCTGGACGTTTTACCTGTACTCACCCAAGTATTACTCGTACTCAGCAAGTCGACCTATTTGCCAGGTCTATTAGTATTTCACATTCAAAGCAAGTAAGTCTTATATTTGAAGAGTTGCCTGAGGATAACCGTAACCCTTTTGGGGCTAATGTCAAAAACAAGTTCCAATCGAAAGCCCAAGTAATGATCAAATAAATCTAATGGTCAATGCTTTTGAGGATGTTTAAAAGAAGATAGACAAACAATGATCGTGGGAATTCGTTCATGCTAACAGGATGTTGTTACTAATGCTTACCAAGGTTTTAACATAGGCCTTCCACCTCAAAATGTTGAGTTTGGACCAAATCAAATTCTTAGGTCTTGATGACCTAGTCCTTTTGTACGGGGATAATGCAAGTTTGTTTATCAAAACTTGGAACAACCGGTTACTTTTTAGGCCTTAGCCTTAAAATATTTTATAATCTTTCTTATGGTTTGATCGAGGGTCAGTATCCTCCTCCTTATACTCCATACCAGCCTTACTTTTGTCATCCTCTCGCCAGAACCATCCAACAATGCTTTATACAGAGCAGTTGGAGGATTAACTCAGGAGCAATTCAATCACGGCCATTGGAGGATCGAACACTTGAGAAAGTGGTCAATCAACTGTTGAGCATACAGGTCGTTTTGTTGTTCATCGAGGGGGTGGGGGCGGGGGAATGGCATGGGTTGTTTGTAAATTCAATACGTGATACTGCGCTCACTTGGTATAGTAACCTTCCTCCAAAACACATGGCAATAACTCGAAGGAATGTTACACGCTTAATTTTGTAAAAGTGAACCCAAAGTCACATAAAATGATTTGGTTCAAATGAACATAATGGAGGTTTTATAACTTGATGAATTAAGCAAGCAAAACTTCAAGTGAAAATTGGTATGCCTAATCGAGACTCAATATCTGAAAAGTCAAACAGTTAAAAAAAAAGTGAAAACAGGTATGAGGCGTTTTTCTTGTTTTTCCATCAAAACTCTACTCGGTGTAAGAATAGAGTTAAAAAAAAATGCGTTGTTCACTCTTTTTCTTCAAACCTTTGATACCATCACCTCAACAACATCCACACCCCCCCCCCCCCCCCAACACAGCGCCATCATGGCAAATCATTGACCACATCCTTGCCATCACGAGGAACCACACTCTGCTATCGTGCCACCACGAAGTACCACGCCCCGCGCCGTACCACTACCAAGAACCATGTTGCACCATTGTCTACTATGGCCACTACTAACCATATCCAATCTCATATGTTCTGTTTGTGAGTTGTTTGAAAACAAGCAAACTCCTTTCTCTCACATTACTTGAAAACGGGTTTTGAAAATAGTTTATAATTGAGAAGGTGCTTTTACAATGTACTTGGTAGTAAAACTAGAGTGTGCTAGTCCCCATGCTATTCGCTTGCGGGTGCAGAAGTTTAGGTGCATTTTTGCTCATTATTAGGCGCACTTTGCACGCCTGCCCCAGTCATGAAAAAACGTGACCTTTTTTTATTTTGCATTTTACAGAAAAAATAGTTTTACTGAAAATGTATGATTTATATATTTAATTTCAAATTTTGATTTATTTCAAATAAATTGGCACTTATTTTTACTGTTACAATTGTTTTTTTTTTCCAACGGTTTTGTTTGTCCAAATTTACACCATTTCAAGTTTTTATAATTACAAGATTTTCAGTTCTTTCAGAACAACTATTTGCTTGCAATTTTAAAAATCTTTTCCTTTTCTGTTAAATTACTATAACAAAAAACGTACACTGCATTAAAGAGAATTTCAAGGAAAAATTTTGAATTTACTGTTTGTAGATTTTCAAAAGACTTTGTTGTATCCTGAATGATTGTTTGTCGTTAACTCGTCAGCAAACTCAATTTTGTGTGAGGACAAATAAAGCCTTAAAGATATCGATGACGCGCCTCTAAGTCTTGATTTGTGATTCTGATTCCATCAAGTTTTAACATCATCTCATCTGGCCCAATTGTGACCCACATAGCCACCACAAAACTATCTTAAAACTGTCCTGAGCAACCACCATCAACATCGAAGTGCCACCCACGACCACTGATCTGATCCACAATCACCCCTAACCACCACCACTCACTTACTCCAATGAAAACCATGACATTCTCACCATCAAGAATCCTTTACCCCCACCTACAGCAGCCGCCAGAAACCTCGCAGCACCTTCTAAAAATCACCAATATATGAGGGGTGATAAGTGTTATTGGTGGTGGGTGGGCTTTGATGGGCCTTAATTCATTAACATGTGGAAAAGACGGTTGAGATTGTATACATGAAGTGTGGTTCAATCTGATGACAGATTTAATTAATGGGCCCCTTTGCTATGTGAAGAAACATGTAAACAAGCACATATCCGTATTCAAAATGGATATCAAAACCGTAAATCAAGAAGATTATGTGAAAACCAAACAACTTTGAATACTTTTTGGAAAAATGTAAAATTTTATCTTCGTCAACAAAAACAAACAATATAAAAACATGAAATCTAATTACATGTGTATGTAATTAGATTTCATGTTTTTATCTTGTTTGTTTTTGTTAGATTTCATGTTTTTATATTGTTTGTTTTTGTTGACGAAGATAAAATTTTACATTTTTTCAAAATAGCACTCGTGATCTTCTTGAGATTAGAGTTATTATACACTGATAGCCAAATCCTTAAATTGAAATGTGCAACCACCCTCTGATCATTATAGGCTAATTGAGCAAGTGTTGTTTTTCCAATCCCTCCAATCCCAACTATTGGTAGTACTGATGCATTTGCCTGATTGCCTGTGGCGGATGACAGTAATATTTGCCTGATTGCCTGTGGGAGGAAAGAGCATTGGCAATGGTGGGTTTATGTATGGTGGTGGTGGTTTGTGATGGTAGGTGGGCCGGTGTGGTGTGGTGGCTTGAGACGCTCTGGTCTTAGAGTCGTCCCGCGACATGCGACAGAGAGGCGGGGAGGGGAGGAAAACGGGAGGGGGAGGGAGAGGGAGAGAGAGAGAGAGAGAGAGAGAGAGAGAGAGAGAAAATTGGTTATGTTTATTTGATCAAAACTACGTCGTTTTAGTCGCTAGCCTCACTCAACTTGCATGAGGCTAGTCTTATATTCGCTTTTTCCTTATATATATGGGAGCTGATCCGTTGATAGCGCTAGCAACTTGGGTTAAGTTGCTAGCGCAATCTGGCCGTCCATTTGGCACGATGGACGGGCCTGATTTAATTTTTTAAAACACTTTTTCGTCGTTCGCTACATAATATAGCGGATGGTACTTTTTACCATAATACCCTCATCTGCCCTCGCGTAATTGGTTGGTGCAGTTAAGTTGTCCGCTACATAATGTAGCGGACATAATAAAAAAACATAGAGACTTTTCACTTTCAGATATGATTTTATCATCTTTAGCGATTTTGACTCCATCAAGATCAAGAGCTGAAACCACCAGCTATTTCCACTTCTGACAGCGAGAACTATGCGTAGAAAGAGGGGAAGAAGTGGAGAAAGAAGAGCAGGTGAGGGAAAAGGTAAAGCTACTGAAGAGAAGTGCGGGCTTGGAGAAGAGAACTATGCATTGATTCTCTTCCTCTTCCACTTCTCCAGCCGAAACCACCAGCTGTTTCCTTGATTTCTTTTCAAGGCCATTATTAGTCTTACTAAGCCTTTATTTGGATTCTGCTAGTTTCTCTTTTCATATGGGCAGAGAAAATGATTCTGGGTACTGACAGTCTGGATTTCTTGAGTTACCTGCTTGTAAAAATCCGTAATTTCCTAATATTATGGCCGATCAATCTTTTTTCTTCTGCTCTGAGGAGCGTTTGTGGCAATTAGTGGTGTGCCTACTGTTTTGATTTGTGGTGAAATGATTCCCATGTGTCTTCCTGGTGAAGATTTTCAATTGAAACTGTAGAAGGACAGTTTCAACCCATTCAAACCGATCAGATTTGGTGCTTGGTCTCATGGAGGCGGTGACCAGAGAGAGAGAGAGAGAGAGAGCGTTTGCGCCAGAGAGAAGAGAGAGAAACCAATTGAAAGTGAAATGAATGTGTCTCTGGTTTACTTTGGAGAGATGCTATTTTTTATATTATGTCCGCTACATTATGTAGCGGACAACTTTAGCTGCACCAACCAAATACGCGAGGCGGACGAGAGTATTATGGTAAAAAGTACTGTCCGCTATATTATGTAGCGGACGACAAAAAAATGTTTTAAAAAATTAGATCTCGCCCATCCATCGTGCCAGATGGACGGCCAGATCGCGCTAGCAACTTACCTAAGGCTAGCAACATATTCGCTTTCCCCGATATATATATATCGGGGAAAGCGAATATGTTGCTAGCCTTAGGTAAGTTGCCAAAGGCTAGCGATTAAAACAATATCGTTTTGTTTGGTTTTGTTTTGCACATTTTACTACTTTTCTTTTTGTTGTTCTTTCTCTCCCCTATAACTCTCTCTTTCTCTCTCTTTCATTATCATATTTGCCTACACAGCCCTATTTGCCGGCCACCATAGCCTGCCAGCCTCTACACCGACGACCCAACACCCCCATCATTACAAATAACCACTACTATATATAGACCCACCATTGCTGATCCGTTCTCCCTCGGGGCATCAGATTCACCAATTCTCTATGCTCCGCCGTCGGCCATCCTCATTCTTTGTTGTAATCTCCATCTCCTTTCGGCCTCCATAGCCTGCGAGCCACCACCCCCACCATCACGAAATAACTACTACAATACCGAAACCCATCATTGTTGTCAAATCATAGAAATATCCACAACCACCTCCTAGTCGCCAGCTTCATTTTTCGGCGTCAGACCACCCAAAACCACGACAATACTCCTCCACTCAAGATTGACGACCACGATTGATAACCACCAAGATCAAGTTTTTTCAATTGATCAGTAGAAGAAACTTGATTAATCGAAAACACTTCCTTACCGTTGTTGATGTCGCCGTCTTCAACTCTAGCTTTTTATGATCATCATCATCTTTATAGATTCTTTGAAACCAATTGAGAAGATTTCATGCTAATTTTTTCAGATTTGATTTTCTCGCTTTAATCTTTTGTTAGAGGTTGCCCCTTCTACCATCTATGCATTTTTCTTGGACAGTAGATTTGATGGTGGTTAAGGACGGTAACAGAAGATGGGGTTGAAGATGAATTCATTACATGAAGAAGGGGCTGGCTTGGGTGGGTTTGGAGGAATCAGTTGACTGGGGGGTAAAAGAAGAAGACCACCAAATTTATTAATCAAAACGACATAGTTTAGTCGCTAGCCTTAGACAACTTACCTAAGGCTAGCAACATATTCGTTTTCTCCATATATATAAAGTTCAGAGAAAGTGGCCACGTCACCGTCTACGTGAACATTCTATCAGTTTGTCAAATGGACTTTTCTTTTTTAACTTTTTTAATTCTAACCATTGAATATCTTTCTCTTTCTTTTAAGACAATCTATTTATTGTATAGAAACCTAAATTTTAGCTATTAGTATCGTCGCACCTAAAATATCTAATCTGATTAAGGGAAGGATTTGAACTTAAGTAATTATCTCCTTAGTTGAATTTCTTAAATATCCCTTTATATGTGTTCTTAATTATCCTTTCCTTTTTTTGAATATCATTATGGCAATCTAACTTCAAAACGGATTCCAAAAATTTTAAACTCATTGATCCTATTTGAAGTTCCAAAATTATCTTTCAAAACAAAATGATAAGTTGACCTTATCCTCCCCTAATTTGAGACAATCTCCTTTTATAATTTTGAATTGGTAAAATAGAATTTCAAAAATTTGAATCTTACTAATCCTATTTAAGTTCCAAGATTATCTCTCACAATTTCATAATAAGTTGATCATAGCCTCCCTTGAGATAATCTCATCTTATGAAATTTAAAATTTGACCATTATCTCGATGGTTAGTCTCTCCCCCCCCCCCCCCTCATTCCTCCCCCAAATCTTGTCTCATTTATTTCTTTCATTAGGATTTATGATTAATTGATTATACATTTCTTTCCATTTTAACCAAAATAATCCGTAAACTTCCTACCATTAAGCCCAATATTTGCTTATCTAAATCATGATCAAAATTAAATTCAAATTGGCTGTTACACTTCAGCTTTTTGTTTCTCTTTATCTTTCCTATTTCTTGGGTAAAGATTATGGTGTTACTTCTCTTAATCTTTTCTATTTCTTGGGTTAAAATTATCAGGTTACACATTTTTTTTGTTAGACTTTGCATTCTATATTTCCTATTTTTCATCTAATTATCGAATCATATATCTGTCATCATTACGCGATATTAAATTTAATTTTTCCCCTCTCTGCCTCTCTTTCACTTCGTCCCCCCCCTTCGAATTTAAATGACGCCATCTTCCTCTTGGCATGCCATCAAAGTGTGATAAAGCCTTTGGTTCCTTGAACTAATTTTTACTTATTTTAATTGTAGTAATGTATTTTCTCATGTTTTGTTATTTTTAGATCTATAGGTGTGTTGTTTTATAATATGGCTAGATTTTTTATGAAAGCTTTACCCACCTTGACACCCATATTTTTCTTGACACTTTAGGTGAAATCTACTCCTGTCTACTTGGCGGTCGATACTCTATTACCTTCTTTGAATTTTTCTTAAAAGCACAGTATTTTTACTTTGTTATATATATGATTTCGAGCATTAAACCACTATAACTGATTAGTTTCTGTAGTCAGTTGTATTTGTTCTTCTTAAGCAATGTCTCTTTACAGAAGGTAGTTGCTTTATTTCCTTTTTTTTTTGGGTTTCATGTATTCGTCATATTTTGTTCTTTTGAGATATCAAGGCTGTGACTCATATGGCCCTCTCTACCTTTCTATTTCTCTACTGGTGTTGATATTTATTGTCGATAGATTTTTCTGCGATGTTCATAATGCTTCTTCATTTGAATTGTCATCTTCTCATTGTTAGATTTTGTTGGATTATATTGTACATAAGAGGATGCAATATATTCACAATTGCTTTATCACTTTCAAATAGTTGTTGCATATAGTTTTATTTTTAGAAGTTTATTTTAGGGAGCCAATATATGGATTTCATCGGTACTTGCATTTCTTCATATTTCGTTCTTTGTCAAAATTTTGGTATTATGCATCTATTTACGTAATTTTATTGAACCATAATTGCTCATATGTACAACGCATGTGATCAAAACTTGTAACAAGTGGAAAATAGAAGCCTACGAATGGGCTCTAAGTTTCTTGTACCATTTCTATCAATCTTTGGATCCCGAAATTTCTTGCGTCCTACAATTATTGTCAATCTTTGCACCCCCGAAGTTTCCTAATGTATATGTGATTATGTTTCCGTACAAAGCATGAATTCAATTAGATTTTTCCGAAGGCATAACATAGTACAAATTTAACTCCACAACCCACCTGCCTCTAGTCATAATAACCGAATTTGCACGTACCACATTGGCCCATCTGTGTTAGATCGTAGTAAGAGTCACGACCATTTGCATTTCTTCCGGTTGAGATTTCTTTGAAGTTTTTCTTTGCTATCATTTTCTGATTGAGGAGCACCCTAGTTAACTGTATTATGCGATTTGTGACATTTGATAAAGAGATTTTATGTGAAAACTCTCGAACGATGATAAATAATAGGAGTTCGTTGTAGTTAAGTGTAACAAAAGGTATACGGCAAACTATAGCCGCGCAGCAATTTGCACCCGGCCTCGTGTTTTACTTGAGTGACGAACTCTCATTTACGAGCACTTTAACATGAAAAACTATCTGCTGGTAATTCCTTAAAATAAAAATAACGGACCATTTTCTTCAAATTTCTGCACTCTTAAATGGATAAGAAATTAAAGTTGCAGCGCCCTGTATACATGTAAAAAGAAGAACTACGTGCAAGAAAGGCATGTAATCTCCTTCGTGAGATGTCACTATTCTTACTTGGTGCAGAAGGACCTCCTTCTTGTTATTTGACTTTGTAAAAATATAGGAGACATATATCAAGGATAATTTTCATATCCAGATTTTTTTTTATTTCTCTTTCCATTAGGAGAAATTTTAATAACTGAATTCATATCCTATGTTTGTGCAGCACAGACTATTGCCGCACCCCTTCAATATCTTTTGTCACCAGAGAAAGAAACTTGATGTTAATGCAGTTTCACTCTAAATATGCTAATCAATCATTTTATTTCGCGCTAAAAAATAACACTTGTCATTAATTTATATCCTATGGGGTATATTTTTAGCGTCACATAAAAAGAGTAAAAGGAGTATTTCTCAAAGTTATTATGTGCCTTAAATTGCTAGGGAATCCCCGGCCTTTCTGTGGCCATTGCTCAAGTTGGCATGGTCCAGGCTCCACCATACGTCCTTATAGGCCTTAACTTTTTGCCATCTTTCTGTCTTCTTGAACCAAGTCTCACCTTCTTTCTGCTCGACTTTGGCTCCACCTTCCAACCTTTCCTTTTCTTTCGTTTCTCTTCATTTCCTCACCTGCCATTGCGAAACAGCTAAAACTTGTGGACTTGGAGAAAAGAAGGTACTGTGTTTTTTATCCTACACGAAAGCCACAACTTGCACGTCTTTGCTGCCCCGTTGCACAAGATATATGCATATGGCGTGTTGTAAGACTAAAAACAAATTTAATTTCTCTATCCGTTTCACGTAATTTGATCAACTTTTTTTTCGCACGTCGAATAAGAATATAAGTAATATAATACGTGTTTTCTGTTTTATACTTTAAAGAGAAGAGTGAAAGAAAGTGAACTAGAAAGAGAGAATGAGTTACTGGAGTGTTAAATATGCATAGAGTAATAAATAAAATACTGTAAGAAAGTGAGTGAGAAGAAAGAAAATGAGTTGATAAAAATGTGGAGAGAAACATAGAATAAAAAAAATATATCACATGGCCACTTAAATACCTTAACCTTTTCATTTTTCAAGAAATGTGAGAACCATATCATTACCCTTTTCAACCTTATTAAATATCAATTTTTGAGAGTTTATATCTCTCTAACCGATCAATTAAATTGATTGATTCTTTTTTTATATTAAACTTTATAGTACAAGGTTCAATAAGCTAGGAACTGATTTATGAAAAATTCCCAACACCTTCTCTAAACAACCCACCTGCTCCCTTTGAATAATACTGAAGGAACTAGCACTGGCTTCATCCTCCTCGTTCTGTTAAACCATCGTGAGATTCTTCAAAGCTCCTTGCATCTTCCGTGCTATATCAGTTATGTATGTTTGTTTCGGTGAAGTTTCCGTCCACTTTCATTTTATGGCCTTTTGTGATTGAAATCCACCAAGCAAGAACTTTCCACCTAAAATAGTTTCTAGGAGGAAAGTTCTCAACGATGACATACACTGCGAGACTTTCTCGACAAAATGGGAATGGGGGAAACACAAGTCATTATCAAATACTGCACCAGTGCTTCGTTAAGGTTTCTTAAGGTTGATAACTAACAAGTCCTCGTGGCACATGATGCGTGTACAAAAATAAAAGGGCTAATTACAGCTATGTCCTTGAGGTTTGGGGATAATTACACGCAAGGACACAAAGTTTCAAAATGTAACAGACGTGACCAAAAAAAGTTTAAAGAGTAACACTTTTAGCCAACCGTTAGGGTTCCGTCCAAAAAGTGTATATTTCGTCATTACGTATTTTGAAAATGGCAATACTGCCCCTGTACAGTATATCGTGAATAATTATAA
The DNA here is from genome assembly GCA_033070095.1 of Escallonia herrerae. NCBI lineage: Eukaryota > Viridiplantae > Streptophyta > Magnoliopsida > Escalloniales > Escalloniaceae > Escallonia > Escallonia herrerae. Next base: position 57,055 of record JAVXUP010001419.1, on the reverse strand, counting down.
TTTAGGGTTTCTATCTCCAGATCTGATCTCACCGCCGGCAGCCCACGCCGCCGGCAGCCTCCAGATCTGATCTCGCCGCCGGCAGCCCAAGCAGTTTCTATCTCCAGATCTGATCTCGCCGCCGGCAACCGAAGCCGTTTCTATCTCCAAATCTGATCTCGCCGCCCGCAGCCCAAGCCTCCTCCCTCACCCCACGCCGCCGGCAGTCTCTCTTGGCCCACCATCCGGCAGACTCGCCCCACCCCACCATGCCGACAGCCCTTTCTCACTCTAAACCCCATTTCAATTCAATTCAGTAATTCAATTCAACGGAGTGGTCGTCGTCATTTCTTGGGCGACGGGGGTCTTTGAGTGATGATCGGCGTCCGACTCGAAGAGAGGAGAGAAAGCTGTGAAGTGACGGGGGAGGGGGAGGGTGGTGCGGTGGCCGGGGAAGGGGGAGGGTGTTGCGGTGATGGGGATGGGGTTAGTGATTGTAGCGACGGTGAAGGGCAGAGGCAGACGGGGTGGGTGGGGGGTGACCGGGGGAGGGAGGGCTTGGGGGGCCGCGAAGGGCAGGGGTGTGGGTGGCGGCGAAGTGGATGGGGGAGAGAGAGAGAGACAAAAAAATTTAGGGTTTTTCTTTTCAAAGAGACAATGGCATTTAAAAAAATAACTTTCTAACATAAGGGCAATAAAGTCATTTTGTTAAAACTGTTAGAATTTTTAGGGTTCCGTTTGTCAACGGACATAAGTGTTACATTTTGAAACTTTGCGTCCTCGCGTGTAATTACCCCCAAATCTCAGGGATATAGGTGTAATTAGCCCAAAATAAAATTAATAGTATAAATTATGTTAAGAAAATTCAAGCATCTGTTTATTATTATATTCAGTAAAACGAATCTTAAATTACATAAAAATAAGTTAGCATGCCCGTTCAAAAATAAGTGAGCAAAATATTTCTACCATATCAAACTGGATATTTAAATTTTATATTATATTTTTATGTATTTTAACTTGTGAAAATCAAACATGTTTTTATAGGTAGTTATTTTTATAAAAGATTTTAAAATGTCACTTGTCATCATTCTATGTTGGTAGTTATGTAATACTAAAAAATGTGTTATATCAAATTAAGTTTTGACTTAATAAACAGTATAGATTTGGCAGATAACTTCATGTATAGGCTGGTCAATGGATCGGGCTCAATCCAAATTCTATTCCTTTTAAGTAGATATGATACATGATTTCATACTCGTTTACTTGATTATCCGTGTATTATTTTTTTTTTAGTGAAAAGTAGAAATATATACCAAGATAACTGAGAGGGTTACAAAATATGCCTAAATAGACAAGTAAAAGATTTACGGATGACAGCCCCATTTGATAGGAATAACAATAAGCGACAAAATAAAACAGACTATAAAAGCATGAAAATTACAACATATATAAATTCGATGCGCCAATGATCCAATCCCATATGATTACATGTGTGGTTCATGTACTCATTTGTATCTTTGTTTTTCTATTTCACCTGCTCAATTTTCTACTCAGTATATGTAGATCTTATATTTGAAGGAATACATAAAGAGTCTAACTTTTAGTCTTATACCAGTAAGGTTTCCCAAGTTTGTTTAATACCTTTTTATGTGATTTGTTGATCGTTCGATTTCCCTTCCAAGGGTCGGATCAACATCTTATTTAAAAACCGGAGTCGGCAATCCTCACATGGACTGGCAATAGAACAATGGGATGAATTATCTAATCCGAGTTCAACTCCTCCTCCTCCTCCTCCTCTTCCTCTTTATAAGATCTCACCACGGAGCCTAACTTACGGTTATCACTGGGAAGTGATTCCAGAGGTTATTTACGGCAAAAGCCACTTCCAATTCCAGACCTTCTGTTTTACATTTTTGTTCTTGTTTATTTATTTACCCATCATATTGACATGAGTTTCTATATCTCAGTGAAAAGTTTCTTAAGTGAAGGCGTGTGGAAGGGTGAAAACTGCCGGTTCATAATTTTATTAAGGCCAACCATTTCATTTCTATGTACACATCTATGTTCAGATCTATACTCATTATTTAATTTAATTTAAAGGGAGATGTATATCAACTCCATAATATGTCATTTCATCCCATTACTTATCTCAAAATGCCTTGTAATAATCAATACTGCCTACAATTAGCAACGGGTTAAAGTAACGTACTTCCTCCTTCTCAACATAACGGTACTAGTTTGACTTGCACTCCATACGCTACCACCGGCACTCCATATGCTACGAGCTATCTCTGCGATAGTTTGGCAAAAGACATAGAGCCATCTCTCTTCTATATATATATATATATATATATATATATATATATATATATATATATATATATATATATATATATATATATATATATATTCTATAGTATATTATTATGGAGTGGTAGAGTTGGAAATTCCCAAACGACTTCATCATAAGAGTGCTCTCCGATAATACTCTCTTTGCCTCTAAATTATTTGACCATATTTGACTTGTACGCTTATGTATGATATTAGTCATATTTTCTGAGTTTCTCATTTTATTCTAAGAGAGAGCGAGAGAGAAAGAATGGAGGAAGAAAGTGAGTAAGGAGAGGAAGAATGAGTTGATGAATAATGAAATGTAAAAAGAGAAATAAATAAAAAAAAAAGTGTAGAAAGGGTAAATATGAAAAAATATTTAATTTTTTTTTCTTAATAGAAAGTGATCATTTTTTTTTTGAAAACTCAAAAAGAAAAATATGATCAACTTTATTGGGACGGAGGAAATAATAAGATAGGTTTTGCTTTTGTATTTGTTGCTAAAATGTTATTACTTGCTACCAAAATGCAATAAGAGGTAGAATTATCATTTTCTTTTCTTTAAGGCAAACTCTTAGAGCCAAGTGGAACCCTTTCAGTGGCCAAAACCCTTTCATTTCATCTATCTATACTAGTCTATCTATATTTATACTAGTCTATACTAGTTATTAGGAGAAAAAATGTTTTGGTGCAACACCTCCGTGGTGGTGTTACATAACTTTTCACTTAAAATTTTGAGATTTGGCATGAAAAGAATTTCTTTTAATTAACACAAAATGTGATAATTAAATGCTAAACAACTACATAAGAGGTCATATTTGGTTTCTAAAACGTGAAAATTATTTTAAAAGATGTAGTTAAAATACATCCAAAATATGTAGTCAATACCAAAAAATCATGGTTGATATTATGAAATTCATAATATTAAGCATGATATAAAAATATCATATTTTAGTTTTATTTTTGCACTCATTTATGAAAGGTGATCATGAATACATGTACATAATATTTACTTTTTTTTTTTACAAAATTCATATCAGGTAATTGTAGTTTTACACGCGCAATGACCGGTAACCTGATTAAAAAAGGGAAATCCAACTATTGCACCTTAATAAAAGCGAATTGCCCCAAAGAGGACGACGATGAAGATTCTTTTCAAGCAGTGGCCAGTTTACTTGCTCTCATCCATCACCATGACCATGAGCGCCCCCCACGTGCGAGCCATCGCTCTCGACCACCCCACAAAACCAGCCTCCCTCCACAATCCTGCCGCATTTTACACCTATAAGTACCGCCCACCTCAGTCATTGCTGCGCGATCCGATCACTGACCGAAGTAATAGGAGAATGGAAGCCATTGCTGCCGCCAAGCTTCGGGCCGAGCTCCTCGGCGTTCTTCGGAGCCGACGCTCCGCTGAAGGTTATTCCCCGTTCCAAATCCTTCTGATAATACACACACACACACACACAATATAAACATGTAGAGATGTATGTTATTCACTCCGTAGGTTTGTGGTGTTGTCTTGTTCTGTTGAGTGGCATGAGATTGTTTCTAAAAGTGTGTTTTGTTTAAATTAATAGGCTCACATTTTACCGTTACCCTACTGTACTTCTCCACTAACAGCTTGAGCGAAAGCAGATTGTTGCTGAAAGTATTTTGTCGATAAAATCACCCTCTGTGCCATGAATGGATAGTGTCCAGTACTGCCCTTCAGGTGTGCACTTGGTCACCTAAAATTTTATTGGTCCCTAAAGGTATGACCGATGTGCCTTTTAAGCTACAATGGTGTCATGCATAGGTGATGCAGGGACAGAATCTTAGTGCCCAATTACAAAATTTATGATTATAAAGATATTAGTGCCAGAGCAATCTAAAAGTTTTACTGCAGTAGGTACAATCCCGTGTAGTGTTCTGGCACTAATAGGAGTGCTCTGGGATCATGGCTACCCTTGTGTTTACCTTTAAGTTTGTTTGAAAGTATTCGTGATTGGTGTGCAAAATCTTGTTATTGTGGTTGCGAAGTGATGTTCGACTGGTGTACAGAATGCTGCAACCGTCTGAAGTGTCATTAGTTTTTCTCTTCGTATTATTTTGGTATAAGTTAGTCTCTCTTAGCTACCACAATAATGTTAAAGAATGGTAGGTTAAGCGTGTAGAAGTGATTCATGGTAAGCTGATAAAGGAATTTCAGTTTGGAATGACTTTGGACAATGAGAACATTGGATCCTTGGATCAGGAATTGTAAGTACTGTCTAAACATGGTTCGACATTTATCCTCCAGGAAATATCTTCTATGTCTAATAGTTAAAGCATAATTATCAGTTTCAACCACTATCATGTTATGTCTGACATTACCAATTGCTACTGCATCGTTGTCCACACAGCAGTGAGACCACACTTTTTAAACTAGAAGAGGACTCACCACATGCGCACTCATGCACGCAGTAGCACAACGTACAATGAAAGGGTAACAAGAAAGGAGTTAATATGTAAAGCAAATGGTATGAGACGCGCTTAAAGTGCCCAATTACGCTAGTCTCCACAATTCACCCCTTATGTTTCTGCTTTAAGCTTCTTATGGCGTTCATCAATCAGGGGAGAAATATTTCCTCTTATAAATTTTATTCTGTTGTCTGTTTATCATGACTCTAGAGGATGCTTGAATTAACATAAATCTAAAGTTACTTTAGATATTTTTGAGTGAGGCAAAAGCTATGACTGTAAGATACTATCTCCTTTTATAGGAGAAAAGCACTGTACAAATTCCTTTGATTCTTTTTCCATAGTGTCTCTTCTTCAATTTCCATTCATAATGTATTCATTTCTCTTCTTTCCTTTTTTCTTTTCTTTTTCAGTTCCACTTTCTGTGGAACCGGGTAAACCGGTGGTGCATTGCTTGTTTCAGGAAACTCCGCGCCCCCGATTCAGTGAGGTTGAGATCTCCTTCAATTCTGTATCTTACCAGTTGATAGCTGTTGAATGTGCCTCTTCTGATTGATCTTCTTGACACAAACCAGGCAATGGAGTCTTGTCCAAAGGCAAATATCTCCAATTTTAAGGAACTTCTGGAGGAGGAAAACTTTTACTTGATTACTGAGGTGTGGGTTTTTATCAAATTGACAAACTCTATGTTTATACTATCTTAATACTGAATTTTGTTAACATGTTAAGGTCCTGCACCACATTCATATATTTTTACCTTTTGGCTGTTCATCTCAACCTTTAGTATTTTAAAACTTCAGTATTACTAATATGACCTTGCAAGCTAAAAGTTCTTTTGCCTTTTCCAGTTTGCACAAAATTTACGGCACAGTCATATTCAATTTCCCTCTAGTGTATTGTTATTAATATGACTTTCGAAGCTGACAACTTTTTTTTTTCTTTTTCTAGTTTGCACAAATTTTACGGCTCAACTATATTTTATTTCCCTCTAGTGTATCGTTTGTTCCAGGAATAGAATGGTAGGAATCTATTAAAGAGTGACATGTGTTCTAAATTGTAGTTGCAAGTTCAATAAATTCTGCACTTCATTTAGCTTAACCTTCCTAGAAAGCAGGTGCTGCCTAAATACATGAACCCACCATATATGGCTCATAGTTTTGCAGGTCGTAAAGACCATATGTTTTAATCCGCATATATGAATTTTCAGACACTGGTTATTCCATCATTCACAAATATGAAACAGGCTAAATGTGATGTTTGTCATGGTAGTCGGGAGAGCAAGGAAGGTTGCCTGTGCTCATCTTGAGCATGAAAGAAGACAGTCATCAAAGAAAGCCAGCTGTTGTTTTTCTGCATAGCACAAATAAGTGCAAAGAGTGGTTACGCCCATTGCTTGAGGTAGGATTTTCGGGCATTTTTGTGGATCTCTATCTTCATTTGCCTGACTGAAATAATGACTACAGCTCTGTTTCAGGCATACGCATCTCGGGGATATATAGCTGTTGCCATTGATTCTCGCTACCATGGCGAACGAGCCCGTAGTATGACTACGTATCGTGATGTATGTATCATGCATCTTGTTTTATTGTTTTAATCACCTTAAGCGAAGGAAAAAGAAATGGTTAGATACTCTGCAACATTTTGTGCTTACATTTCTGCCAGTTGGGTTGTGTTTATACTCCAGCAGATCCAGCATATTAACGTTTGGCATGTTCATAAAATGAAGTTGAGCAAGTAATGGTTGAAGATTTTTGTTTTCTCTATTAACTGAAATTGAGAGCAGCACACTAGTCAACCTTTAACAGTGTTACTCTCCTTCTTTTTCCTAAATTGGTCCAATGATGGCCCTGCTATTCTTTTGCAGGCTCTTGTGTCAGCGTGGAAAAATGGGGACACAATGCCGTTCATATTCGACACGGTATTGTAATAAGGGCAATACGGGGATAAATTTTGCATACATTATTCTGCACTGACAAGAGACTTGTGTAACATTTGATTCAGGTCTGGGACTTGATAAAACTGGCAGATTATCTTACAGAGCGGAAGGATATAGATCCCTCAAGGATAGGAATCTCGGGCGAATCACTTGGAGGTTATGCAAATGAAACTTGAAGAAACAATTAACTGTTGCAGTTGCTCTACTATGCCAACTCATGGAGTCATTCTTTAATGCAGGAATGCATGCATGGATTGCTGCTGCTACTGACACCCGCTATGCTGTGGCTGTCCCTATTATAGGTGTTCAGGTTGGTCTTATCATAAACTCAGTGGTTTATTCATGCCATACTACTCTAACCAGAGCTAGAATGGCCCTATCTACTATGTGGAAGTAGATAACTTTTTGAATTTTTTCAGTTGGAAGATGCAATTTAGGAGTTGATCTTTCTACCTCAAATGATTGTAGGGATTTCGATGGGCTATAGATAATGACAAATGGCAGGCTCGGGTTGACAGCATAAAGGCTGTATTTGAAGGTAAGATAAACATAATCCAGAAGAGGAAAAACGTTCTTGACTAGGTTGCCATTTTAACGAGACTTGTGCAGAACTTTTTGTTTACTGTTGTTCTTGCCTTAGCACCTCGTTGTGAGATACTTTTATTTTCTCTGTGCTCTATAATTAAACATAACTTGGCATCATGAATAGTCATTGATGTGCTTAAGTTATAGACCGGTTATATTCAAAATCAGGCAGGTAATGACCAAGGAGTGTCTTTTATCGTTTCCTCCTCTCTTTTCTTTTAAACACCCCTCCCTCCAAAACCCCCGCATTCCCCTGGGTGTTTTTATATCGTTGTAAATTGGCATTATCTTTATGCAGCTTCATTGAAAAATTTGTCATACCGTCACTCACGTATGATGGATGAGCTATATGAGGCATTTTTATTGGCATTTTCTTTATGCAGCTTCAATACATGTATTTTTCCTGTGATTCTCAGAGGCACGGATTGACTTAGGCAAAAGTGCAATTGATAAAGAAGTGGTGGAGAAGGTCAGCTGCAGTTCTCCTTCCAATTTCCTCTTCATGTTTGGATAATTTTCCCCTACTGTTGCTCTGATTGACCAACCTTCATAAGATTTGAATTCCACATGGTCTGATTTTGCTTCATGTTTTCAATTGGTGCTTCTCACTGGCTGGCCTTCTCCTTTGGCTCTACTTCGAATTTCTTGAGCTCAGTTTGACCTCCCATACATTTTGCAAGACGAGCCCTCTCCTCCTGTTTTATTTGTAGTGACATCTATTTACTTGGTGTTTTCAACCAGGTATGGGACAGAATTGCTCCAGGTCTGGCATCCCAGTTTGATTCACCTTTCACAGTTCCAATAATTGCACCCCGCCCTCTTCTACTTTTAAATGGTAAAGTCATATACTGGGTGGAAATGATAGAAAACTATGTACTACTTCCGCTTATGGAAGCATAGCAACTTGGAATGATTGAGCTGAAACCTTGAACAAATAATGCAGGTGAAGAAGATCCTCGTTGCCCACTTGCAGGGCTGAAGCTTCCCATGGGGAGAGCAGAAAAGGCTTACAAGGAGGCCCATTCTCTGGATAACTTGAAGGTATGTACCACTTTTATATGGTCAAGCGATAATGAAATTGCAACATAACTTCAATCTTTTATTTTAATTTTAAAGGAGCACAAGGAAAGTATTTTATAGACGTGCGTGAGGGTTCAGGTCATTAAAATTCAGCGGCAGATGAGGGTCCAAGTTCATTATCAAGTGCGACAGAGACAGAACGTGATATATGTTTTGGTGGGTGGGGTAGGTGTTTTTTTGGGTCTTGGTGTGGTTGGGGGGGGGGGGGGGAGGGTTCAGGTCATTAAAATTCAGCGGCAGATGAGGGTCCAAGTTCATTATCAAGTGCGACAGAGACAGAACGTGATATATGTTTTGGTGGGTGGGGTAGGTGTTTTTTTGGGTCTTGGTGTGGTTGGGGGGGGGGGGGGGAGGGTTCAGGTCATTAAAATTCAGCGGCAGATGAGGGTCCAAGTTCATTATCAAGTGCGACAGAGACAGAACGTGATATATGTTTTGGTGGGTGGGGTAGGTGTTTTTTTGGGTGTTGGTGTGGTGGTGGGGGGGGGGGGGGGGGGAGGAACAAAAGGATGCAATCATGCAAGGAGCTCCTTTTTAGCCCATTTATTCAAAGAATCTCGCTCTTATTGCATTACGCCCACCTTGCATAGATATTGGGCACGCGCACACACGCTCTCTCTCTCTCTCTCTCACACACACACACACTACTACTACTCTTACTTTCAATACTGCTATGCGTTTGCCCGCACATACTTCCTATTCCTAACATAGAAAAGTTAGTTGCAGTATCTATTTGAGTTTCTTCTCCTTCTAACACGTTTCCTTATCCTATTCTCCAGTTGGTAGCACAACCTGGAATTGGACACCAAATGACATCTCTGATGGTAAAAGAAGCTAGTGATTGGTTTGACCAGTTCCTCAAGAAATAAATATGACTTAGCTGAGAATGTTGCAAGTGTGGAGCCGCTCTTGTGTGGTGTTAGTGAGAAGTTTTATACATTTCTTCTAGGGTCTCCTCGGATGTGAAAAGGTAGGTTTAGTAATGCAATATGCTACTCCTTCAAATGATGTGTACACTCAATAATGCACATCGGTTGCGAAATAGAGTTTTGCAAGGGCAACAAGTTTGTATTATGGGAAAAGTAAAACCTTGTGATGATATCACTCAATCTTCTTGACTTTAGTGGCGAAATTACAATCAAAGACAGTTTTAATGAAGTGGACATGTGTATCCAAAAGCATTTGTATTAGGTTTGCCAAATGTTAGGGTGACCCTAACTAACGAGTTTGGCTAACATGGCAATTTCGTACCTTAAAAATGTCAATATCACCCTGAAGACACTGAAACGTGTTTGTATATCTTTCTCTCTTCTTCCACCCCCTACCCACCCACCCACCCACCCCCTTTCCACCCCCAATACATGAAGCCCAAACCACACGCACACATATTCACGCACTCACCCACAGCTCCACCAGTGCGTGTGCGCGCGCGCGCGCACACACAGGTAGACAACACAGACGCACAACATTTATTTTAAGCTTAAGTGGATGCATTGATCTCTCTGTATGCGTGAGCGTGCGGGTGTGTGTGCGAGAGAGAGAGAGAGAGAGAGAGAGAGAGAGAGAGTTAGGGTAGGTTGGTGGTTTGGTGGCCTGTGCTGTGGTGTTGGGATGATGCTATGATGGTTGTTAGTGGTAAAGAAGGGTGTTCGACTTGTGGTGATCTTTTTGTTTTTAAATAGTTGGTGGTGATATGAGAGAAGGAAGAGAAAGGCACTCAGAAGAGTTAAGAGCAAGAAGATCTTTTCGTTAAAAACTTTTAACACCATTAGCATTTCGTTTGGTCAAAGGGCAGAAGAAATATTTTGACAGAACATGTTTCTTGACTGTAATTTGCTCTCAAACTCAAGGATTTTAGTGATATTGGTCCTAAAACCTTCATTGCAGTCAAAGGTTATCCATGTAGTTGTTGAGACCTTAGGGCAAAAGGGCCATTGACCCATATTCTAGTGCCATGTTTTGGGTTCGACATGTCCGTCACAGTGGAGACTATTGCTATTCCGCTGGTCGTGGGGTCAAGTCCGGTAGGGTTTAAATATGGTCAGGTCTGTTTTGAGATAGACATTCCCCCAATAGGGCCATGGACCTAGTTGTGCAGAAATTTGGGTGCTCATCTAAATCTTTCATGTTAAGCATAGAAGACATTGACGGTATTTGGGGTTGATTTTGACAAAAGAGATTATGAGATTTAACCTGACTGAATAAGTCAAAAACTAATTAAATTCATAATCTTGCAAAGTATGATTATGAAATAATCATTTTTTTCATAATCAGGTTTGACCTTTTAATTTATCATCCCATTCTCATGTTTTTTTACAAAAAGACATTTCATACCCTTTTAACTAATTATTGGGTGTAACATTTGATTAGTTTTTGGAGTTATATTCTCTTCTACGCTAACAGATAGAGGGAGCACAACAGTTCGTCAGCAACCGCCTTCTTCCTCCCTACCATTTCTGTACGTTCTTCTGCCTTTGATTCAGAATAAGAAATAAAAACTTTTGTAGGTGGTTAAAAATAACTTTTTTAATAATTTTTTCGCATATTGTAGTTATTTTCAAATGAAAGTGATGTTAACGGTACTTCACTAAATGGATATTAAAAACTTTGGATTCGTTTAACAACACCTTCAGTTTTGGTTTTCTGTTTCTAAAAAAATAAAAACCAAAACTAGTTTAATTCTTTTTTTTTTTTTACAAAAACAAGTGAGTGTTTGATTATCCAGTTTCTTTTTCTTTTGGGTGTTTGATTATCTAGTTTTTATTTTGAGTTTTTTTTTTTGGTGGTTGTTTGCGATGGCGGTGGTGGGGCGTGGCGGTAGTTGACGGTGATGGTGGTCGGCTGCCAGCGGTGGCAAGCGGTTGCTGGTGGCTGGTGGTTGACGGCTGTGGTTGCCGACGGTGGTCGCCGGCTATGGTTGCCGACGGTGGCCGCCGACAGTTGTCGGCGGTGGTCAGTGGCGGTGGCTGGTGGCTGCCAGCGATGGGAGGGTGGTGGTGATGGTCTCAAAACTGAAAACCAAAACTCATTTTTAGAGTTTTCAAAAATAGCTCCGGTTTAAAAACTGAAGAAAAAAAATAAAAATTGTGCACCAAACGCGTTTATTTTTTTCAGTTTACAAAATTGAAAAAATAAACTGCGTCAAACAGGACCTTTATTTATGTAGTGTCCTTTATGGTTATTCTGCCACATCAAAATTGATTTTATCACTTTCTATCCGAACACTTTTTGTAACTTTAAGTTTATAGCTAATTTTGTCAAACAATAAATTGATTTTATTTAAAGTAAATTAAATCTGATTTTAAAAACTGATTCAGATTTAAGATAAAATCTGCATTTCAGAATCAATCTCAAACGGCCTCATAATTGTTCTTGGTTTCATTGACTACCTCAATGCTTTGCCCCCTGTAACGAGCATGTCATCTACATACAAGAATATAATAACACCAGAGTACTTATTACAAAACTTGTTGTAAATGCATTTATCAGCCCCATTCACAGAAAATCCATTTGAGATCATCATGCTATCAAATATGTCCAAATATCTCATGCCATTGCTTAGGACTTGGCTAAGACCATACAAATACTTAACAAGTCAAAACAATTTATTTTCATTACTTGCGTCAAAACACCCTAATAGTTGTACATTTATTCCTTAGGTACGCCATTGAGAAATGCACTTTTAACATCCATTTGATATATGATTAGCTTATGCACGACTGCTAAAGTAATCAACAGTTGATTGAATGAAGTTTTGGAATAGGTAAGCTAGTGTCGAAGTTATCCTGGCCTTCCTTTTGAGTAAAGCCGTTGGCAACCAATCTGGGCTTGAATTTCTCTGTTGTGCTATCGGGCTTTAATTTTCTTTTGAAATCAATTTGCACCCGATTGGTTTAGCACTTGGTGGAAGGTCTATGAACTTTTAAGTATGATATGCCATCATAATTCCATTTCACAGTTCATAGCTTCCATTCAGAAAAGGAGCATCATTTGAGATTACAGCCTCTCTAAACAAGAAAGGATCATCCTTCAAGACGAAGGTGTAGAAGTCCTCTCCTAGGTTTGTGTCATTTCATTATCTTTTACTTTTTTTGATTTTAAACTTTGTACTTTCATTAGTTTCAAGTTCTTGATCTTTCTCAGATATTTGTTCATCAATCTTTCTTTTAGGAGAAAACAATTTTTTAAGAGCCTTGTATCTTTAGAATTAAGTATGGAGTTTGAATTTAGGACATCACTTTTGAAGACTAGGAATCTATGTGCAGCGCTGTGTAAAAGCATATAAAGTAAAAAGGCAATCAGAAGTTCTATATCCCATTTTTGGTTTAGGGAGCATAATATTGGCTAGACACCCACAAATTCAAGTACTTGAGATTTGAATTAAGGCGTCTTACCAGTTTTATTAAAACTAAATGTGGCAAGCTAGTAAGATTGCTTCTCTCTACAGATATTAGGGTGCACCAACACTGATGAGTAAGGCATTTATTATTTCTTTTAGTGTTCGACCTTTTCTTTCAGCTACATCATTAGATTCTGGTTTGTAAGCAAGTGTTACTTCATGTATGAAGACGGTTGAGTCTCCATATTTTTTGTTTTGTTCTCAAGTATTACTCACTTTACGTAGTTTTTCTTTGGTCAAAAGAGTATGATTCTCTGGTTTTCAGAATAACGACTAATAGAACCAAAATCATGTTTATCCTTTCTATCAAACCTTACCTATTGATTCTTTTTTTTTTAAATTATTAAACTTGTTTTTAACTTCAGCTTTGTATATTAGAAACTTATCTTCAGCTTTGTCTTAATTCCAAAAGAAGAAAACTTGGGATATAATTTGAAAAGTCATCTATAAAGATAATATATAAACGTTTGCCACCACTAGACATTAAGTTTTTGAAATTTCCTAAGAACGAGTGAATAAGACTAAGGAGTTTTGTTTCTCTTTAGAGCATGGGTGTGTGGGGTTTCTTAGCAATTTTTGCATTTGCACATGTTTGGCATTTTGAATGTTTGAAGATTCTAACATTAGTTAGAATTTCCGATTCTTTCAATTTGTTGATGTAAGGATAGTTTACATCTCCAAGCACAATGTGCCATAAATCCATACAATAAAGCTGTTGAAATATTTTAATAAAATAAAATGTACATTATAGCATTGTTATTATATTGCAATTTATGGCTATATGCATTTATTTACATGTAAATTATGAAATGAGTTACAAATGCAAAAATGAATATTATTAATTCAAATGTGTTTATGGTGTATATAATATACTTTATTATTTAGCATTATTGGGAATGGTTATGATTATTTCATGAGTTACAAAGGCTTTTAATCTTACTTATGTGGTCAATAAATGGATTATGTTTGGCCAAGTATATAAGGCCATGGGGTGTGACATAGAAGACTAGAAGCAAATATGCTTCCAAACTTAGTCTTTTCTTCTCTACAATCACAATGTTTTTCCTTTATATCTATTATATATATTTTTATATTTGGGCAACATGATCGTGGACTTGTTCATACTGTCCTCCTGTGGACGTGCACATGGAGGAGACATAGCTGCGTCAATGGGTTTTATCTTGGAGAAATTATCTGCCGTCAAGACCTGCACATAGGGAGGCGATAACGTCTTTAGGACAGTGACTCTGTCACGACTCTCACGGGCGAGCTATTTTCATATCCTCTTAAGAATCTAGATTGCATAATTTTATCAAGAGTTCATATAAAATTACTTTCTATTATTTGTTATTATTTTGCTATGTTTAATCTCTTGATATTGTTAATATTTTGTTGTGAAAAATATAAATCAAAGCCTAAATATTTCAACTGCTAAAGACGTTATAGGTTTTGATTTGTGTAGTTTTCTAAATTTTATTTTTTGAAAGAGGAAAAGAAATGTTTCTATATTGGCATTGTTTTCCTATGTTTATGCTGTGTTTCTGTGTGTAACAGAGAAAATAGGAACATAAAATGGGTTCAATGTTTAACATGTTCAGAACCAGCAGTTTTTTGTGTTCGCAGTATTGTTCACCTGGTTCTCTTCTTCCATGGTACAGTCTATAAGCAACGCTGACAAAGCTATTGTCATCAATGGCTACAGAAGACTTCTCATTTCTGGCTCCATTCATCTGGAAAACGTACCATCCACGCTTTGCTTAGTGTGAACACTCAATCCTTGTGTGAGTGGAAACCTTAGAAATGGCCAAATCAAGACCCAGTCCCCTTCCTGTTTACCATTGCAAAACCCACCCAACAATCTCAAGTAATTGGGTCTGATTTCACTATTGAATTGAATGATGATCAATTTCCTTTCTTATATCTGCCTTGCCTTCTCTCTGCTCCATTCTTTCTTCGCTGCTCCAGCGTTGTTATTTCAGGGGTTTAACTAGGAATCATGCAATAAGCAAGGAGGATGGTACAACTCGCTCATGAACTCTATCTCGGACCTGGCCAGAGCTGGAGTTACACCATCTCACTCTGTTGCTCCGCAAGGGAATAAGTTTGAAGTCACTTGTTTCAAGAATAAGTATGGGCGTGATTTGTTGAAGCATGCGACTGAGAAGTTTAGAAGAAATAACCAGGAAGTTGTAAAGTGGTTATCAAGAGGTTTTGCCTCATATCGTCAGTACGAGGGTCGAGGTACAAGGCGTCGAAGTCTTGACTCAAAGTTCAGATGGTGACACTTGCTGCAAAAGATCACTTATGTTAGTCATGAAAATCTCCAAACACTATAAAATTGAATATTGATACGAGACAGTGATATTTTCATATCACCTTGAGGTAAGTTTTAACTCATAGTCAGCTATTTACATACTTGATACTTGCAATCAAATGAGTAAAAAAATATATATATGCATACCTTATGAGTTATGTTTTTAGAGCGATAAAATTATGAAATAGAAAATTGGGCTATACAGCTCATGAGGTTCCATTGTGTTTAATTACTATTAGGATCATTATTTTGGTATGCCGGTTAGAAGACTAATGATAGTCTTAAAGATTTTTTTTTAGATAGTAGCATCTCTACAGAAATGTAAGTTTATCAAGAGTTGGTAGCTAGTTTCACAAGTTAATCAAGTAATATGAAATGCAGTCATATTACAAAGGAAAAATGGAAAATTAAGGATTATCTTTGTGCTTGTGATAAATTGTACTAGCATAGATCTTGTGTTGTTTGTGACCCTTTTATCTTATTACATTTATTTGAATTGACACTATGTGACATAGTGTGGGTTCTTTGCTAATTACATGCAAGTAATTTTTGAGTTGCTAATCTTGGTAGCGTGATGGTTAAAAATGTAAATGATTTGACTTCTCGTATCAAGGCACTATTGTGAGACAATATGTGTCAACTCAGTCTTGTATGAAATATTTATGTGAATTTTATATGGACTTTAAATTTGGACTAATGAGCTCAATTTGTAATGTTTAAAAATTACGTGACAATTCCGTTTTCACAACCACCTAAAAATAGTTTATAGCGGTTGCAATAAAAGGGACATTTTTTCTTTTAAATATTTAAAAAAAAGGGGACTTCATTAAAATCGGTTTTGGGAATAAATTAAATAGTTTTCAAAAGGTTTATACTAAAGTAAATAAAACCTTGATATTTAGATATAGTGATACCATGTTATAACTTTTCAGGATATAATATTTAGTGACAATAATATGGATGCCTTTACTTGTAGATTATTTTGTTGGTCTGTAAGCAGTGTACTTCGGAAATAGCTACACTTATTCTTTTTCGACACATGGCTTTGGTTAAAATTTTTTTTTTGAGATTTTACACATAGAGTTATAGTTTGGTAAACTACCTAAAGTCAGTTTATGGAGTTCTCTTTTAAAATAGAAATTTTTTCATGGATTGCCAGCTTTTGTAAAACAAGTAAATTGAAGTTGATTTTATTTTGCTGAGTGTGTCTATGAAATTAATTGTTTGATCAAATTAAGGAACTCCTTACTTCAATGTTAAATTCTTTGATTAATACTTGACTGCGAAATGTGGGGGTACATGATTTGAAGATAATTATGATTTCTTGAGTCGTGTATACACAAAGAAAATTAGCGACATAAAGAACATCTATATATAGTATGTTCTTAATTTTAAGTCTATTTTAGCATGTCGCGTGCGTGTATGCGTAGTGAGATTATGTGATATATCTCATGCATATATTTATGTTTCTTGCGCTCAGCTTTGCTAGCTTGGATCTCTAGGCATGTATGGTTGTTATGTCTAATTGAGCAAAAATCGTGGAATTAAAAAGAGAATAAATAAATAAATAAACATATTGCAAAGTGGATGTTGCCAAAGTTTAGCGATTATGCTTTGGTAAAGATGTTAAATCATGATAATCCAAGTCTTTTATTTCTGATTATTTTTTCATAGTTGTGGTACTTATATGGCATCTAAGTTTCTAAAATATGCATTGCGTTGAAATTTTGATATTTTAAGTCTTGGATACCAAATATTTGTCGCAAATTCGAAACTATATTTGCGAGTGGATTTTATCTAACTTTTACAAAGTTTCAGAATTGAAACTCAAAATTCGTGAAATTCATTAGAGGATTTTTATGAAGTTGCTATCGATATGAGATTATGTTATGCGAAGCGTGACGAATGTTGAGAAAAATGTGGCTCCTAGTAAGTGAAAGACTACTGGTCACAATATATTAAAAGACTGGTTCTTAGTAGTAGACTATTGATCGAATGTTTGATTCCTAGTAGTGAGGCTACTGACTAGTATCATCATTGATACTAAGCGAAGTGGATGTTACCACTCGAACTTGATTTACTTGATGAGATCCATAATATTGCTTTGATGTGCACTGTTGGGCCCTTAAAATTCTGCAGACTTGGATACTTCATCGATGAAGAGAAATTAAGTTATAGAGGCTTCATAAAAAGTTGCGGAACTTGCCTCGGGACTAGCACAGAGGCTAGATCCTTTTTCACCTGAGGCGGATGGGGTGAGCCCACAGGGAGTCACCAGCGAGAGTAACCCATCCTTTGTGATTGGAGATCCCATGAAGAAGGTTCAATGGGTAGAAACAACCCGTAGAGTGTGACTCGTGATAAAAGTAGCACCCTTTTGTTAATAGGAGAGTGTCTCCTCCCCATCTGTGTGGTGTTTGTGCTACTTAGTGAGACGTCCAAGAAGGGATTTTCCCTGAATGAGCCGAGGCGAATATTTTCGCGAGGTACATGTCACACGTACCCTTGGAGGACTCACCTAAGTGAGAGTGGTCGTGAGGCCGCGACTGTGGGAACCATATGGGCCATTCCCTAAAGACTCTTATGAGAATCAAGATGCGCATGGCCATTAATAGCGCTAACCCGCGAACTAAGTCCCATATCAGTATTATGTGTGTGACAACTGAAGTTTGGCCAAGGGATCTAATTCAAGGCGTAGTCCATTACGGCTCTCTCAAATGGAAGTTGTCGACACTAAGTGTTGGTTCAAGCCCGGAAGGCACCAACACCTATTGCACAGTACAAGTTGCCCATCTTATTTATGTATTTTCTATTTTTTTTCTTTACGAGTTTAAAGTTAAAAAAAAAGGAGATTTATGAATTTATCATGATTTTCGTTGATATGGTTTTAAATCTTTAATTTTTGTTGGAATTATGAGACTTTATAAACATTTCATTAGTGAATTTTTAAGTGTTTTTAAAAATCATTTTATTTTATCAAAATAGTGGGGGATTGTTGAAATATTTTAATAAAATAAAATGTACATTATAGCATTGTTATTATATTGCAATTTATGGTTATATGTATTTATTTATATGTAAATTATGAAATGAGTTACAAATGCAATAATGAATATTATTAACTGAAATGTGTTTATGGTGTATATAATATACTTTATTATTTAGCATTATTGGGAATGATTATGATTATTTCATGAGTTACAAAGGCTTTTAATCTTACTTATGTGGCCAATAAATGGATTATGTTTGGCCAAGTATATAAGGCCATGGGGTGTGACATAGAAGACTAGAAGCAAATATGCTTCCAAACTTAGTCTTTTATCTATTATATATATTTTTATATTTGGGCAACATGATCGTGGACTTGTTCATACCGTCTTCATGTGGACGTGCACATGGAGGAGATATAACTGCGTCAATGGGTTTTATCTTGGAGACATTAACTGCCGTCAAGACTTGCACGTAGGGAGGCGATAACGTCTTTAGGACAGTGACTCTGTCACGACTCTTACGGGTGAGCTATTTTCATATCCTTGTAATAATCTAGATTGCATAATTTTATCAAGAGTTCATATAAAATTACTTTCTATTATTTGTTATTATTTTGCTATGTTTAATCTCTTGATATTGTTAATATTTTGTTGTGAAAAATATAAATCAAAGCCTAAATATTTCAACAAAAGCAACTAGGGGCATTTTCATTCATGATATCAAGTACATTAAACAAAAACAAGCCTTTATCAAAATACCCTTTCCTCACAAACATCCCATTCTTGGTCATCACAACTTTATCATTCTCAAAAACTTGTTTCACTTCTACTTTCCCAATCAAAGAGACAGACACGAGGTTCTAAAGGTTTTTTTTTGGCAAATACAAGACATTATAAAGAGAGAAGATATTTTCAGAGATTAGCTTAAAGTTAACTTTTCCTTGGCCCATCACTAGCTCAGAATGAGAGTCACCTATGAACACTTGTTCTTCTCCTTCCCCTACTGGAGTATAGGAGGTAAAGGCACTTCTGTTGCCATGCCACATCTATGCCTGGTAGCATCAGAATCTACACCCGAATTTTCACCTCTATCATAATATTTGCCTCGCGAATGATTGGAAGAATGACATCTGTCGCCTCAGTAGGCGAGCTCCTGAAAGGGCACAATTGTTGCTTCTTTTTCTACTCCTACACTAAGCAATTTGGTGACATGGTCTGCCACCAAAACAAAAAAAAAAGCATTCACATTTCTTTTAAGTATTGTTATTTTGGGACTTTAGGTGATTAGGTTTGGGTTTTTTGCCTGTGGTTGGGCCTATAGCCAAATCTGTTGTGCTCGCGTTCCTATGGTATCCATATGGTTTTCATGCCTTTACTTAATCAGATTGGCCTGGGAAGTGAGTTCCTTGGCCCTAGCGGCTTTCTTGAGGACCTTCACCACATGAAAATATGTATTTTGCGACGGAAGGTATTCCGTCGCTAAAAAGGCCTTTAAGCGACGGAATATCCCGTCGTTAAAAATCCGTCGTTCAATACTATTACCGACGGAGGCCACCGTCGGTAAAAGTATTTACAGACGGACTTTTAACGGCGGACTTTTAGCGACGGAGTTATCGTCGCCAAAATTTTTTTAGAAAATTAGTATTTTCTGAAAGTTTTTTAAATTATTTAAATGACAGAATAAAAGCGTCGCTAAAAAGTCTGTCAGTAAAAGTCAGACCTTCACCGATGAATTTTTAGCGACGGTATTATTTAGTCGCTAAAGATCCTCGATATAAACCCACATCGGGTTTGTTTCTCTCTCCAAAATTATTCTCTCACCCACCCACAGACGTTCTCACCTTTGGCGACCCCTCTCTACGGCGACCCACTTCCGAAGACACCCCCGTCCCCCACCCGACACCGCGCCACCAAGCCTTCCACTACCGCCGTGCCACAAAGTCCTGCACTTGCGCCGCACGACGAAGCCCACCACTGCCAACGCACCACCAACGCCGCCGCCGTCGTACCTACCTCGAGATCTGTATGTCAATTGCCCTAAATTAATCTTGTTGTTTATTTTTCAAAGTTGATTATCAAGCATTTGGCCATATTCGAATTTGTCTTCTCTGCCATGTATAATCTAATGTTGTTGTTAATTTGGACATTTGGCCATTATTTTGTCTTCTAAGTTTGTTGATTATGAAGCATTTGGCCTAATTGAACCCTAAATAGAAGTAATTGAACCCTAATTAAACCCTAAATTGAATGCCCTAATCCGGGGTCGAACCCTAAATTGAACCCTAAATTGAATGCCCTAATCCAATCGAACCCTAAATTGAACTAATTGAACCCTAAATTGAATGCCTCAATTCAACTGAACCTTAAATTGAACTAATAGAACCCCTTAATTGAACCCTAAATTGAAGTAATTGAATCCTAATTAAACCCTAAATTTTATGCCTTAATCGAATTGAACCCTAAATTAAACTAATTGAACCCCTAATTAAACCTTAAATTGAATGCCCTAATCCAACCGAACCCTAAATTGAACTTATTGAACCCCCTAATTGAATGCCCCAATTCAACCGACCACTAAATTGAACCCTAAATTGATGTAATCGAACCCTAATTAAACTACTTGAACCCTTAATTGAACCGAACCCTAAATTAAACTATTTGAACCCCTAATTGAACCCTAAATTGAATGCCCTAATCCAATCAATAGATGATTTTAGGTTATTAATTGATGATTTCAAGTTGTTAGCTGTGCATTTGAAGTAAATGAGATTATTAATTGTTGATTTTAGGTTGTTAATTGATGATTTTAGGTTGTTAATTGTGCATTGAGCATTTGAGATATCGAGATTGTTGACGGAGGATGGGACCCAATTAGATTGAATGTGTGATTTTTATTGCATTGAGCATTTGAGAATTGAGAATTGAGAATTGAGATTGTTGACGGAGGATGGGACCCAATTAGATTGAATGTGTGATTTTTATTAATTTTTATTGCATTGGGCATTTGAGAATTGAGAATTGAGATTGTTGACGGAGGATGGGACCCAATTGGATTGAGATCCCCATTAGGTAGCACAGACACGGACATCATGTCCAATCGACGCTGACACCGAAACAACATATTTTAGCTTTATACTTGTGGACACTTCTTCAATGGGTGTCCGGCACCGTGTCCGACTGTCCGGCAATTAAAAAATAAATCAATGTCTTCGAACACCCTATATGAGGTGTCAGACACGTGTCTGGAGATGTTCGACACGTGTCCGAATGTGTCGATGAGGTGTCGGTAGGTCACGGACACCCCGTCCGATCGACACCGACACCAAAAAATGTTACATTTTTTCTTTATATGTGTGGACACCTCTTGAAGGGGTGACAGACACGTTGTCCAGCATTTAAAAAATAAATCAATGACTTCGGACGTGTCTGGAGGTGTCAGTACGTGTTGGTAGGTGTCGGACATGTGTCCGGAGGTGTCCGACACCTTTCCGGAGGTGTTCGACACGTTTCTAGATGTGTCGATGAGCTGTCGAGGTGTCGGTAGGTCACGGACACCGCGTCCGATCAACACCGACACCAAAATGTCACAATTTGGCTTTATACTTGTGGACACCTCTTCAGGGGGTGATGGACACGGCGTTCGACATTTAAAAAATAAATCAATGTCTTCAGACGTGTCCGGAGATGTCAGACACCATACCGACACCCTATATGAGGTATTGAGAATTGAGATTGTTGACTGTGCATTGAGAATTTGAGAATTGAGATTGTTAAAGGAGGATGTGACCCAATTGGATTGAGATATCTGTGAATTAGTTGAATGGTTGGTTGTTAAATTTAGGTTAATTAGGTTAACACGACATTTTTAGCACCCCGTAGAATCTTATCGTGACTCCAGTACTGGCTATAATTAGCCCTAATTAGTCCCGATTAACCCTAATGAACCCAATTAACCCTAATTTGCTCTAACGAGCCTAATTAGTTTTAATTTACCCTAAGAACCTAATGAAAATTATATCAGCTGTAATTACTCCAAATTGATCCCAATTAACACCAATCAGTCCAAATTAAATCCTAATTAGCCCTAATTACTCATATCTTCTAGACCCGTGATTGGATTAATTAAACCCTAAACCCTAAAACCTAACTAAACTCTGATTACGTGCCTAAGTAGTCGTAATTAAGCCTAATTAGGACTAATCAACACTACTCCGCACAATTAAACCCTAATTAGCTCAAAATAACCCTAATTAGTCCTAATCAACCCTAATTAGCTATAATTAGTCCAAGGTAGTCCTCATTAACACTAATTAGCCATAACATAACCCAATTAATGCCTAATTAGCCCTAATTAGGACTAATCAACACGACTCCGCACAATAAAACCCGGCTATTAGCTTAAAATAACCTTAATTACTCCTAATAAACCCTAATTAGGTATAATTAGCCCAAGGTAATCCTCATTAACACTAATTAGCCCAGAGATTGTTCAATTACTCGTTTCTTATAAAACCTGCATTCTTTATATTCGTTGTTGTTTTGCGAAGTCCATTGGCAACGAGATGGTTCAACTCATTGCCAAGGAATTCTATTTAAACTGGAATTGGTAACATATGCAACGATCTTTTTGCAATTTTGATATTTTGGAAAGATTCTTGCATATATTATCAATTTCTGAACGCCACATGCATAAAAACCCTTAGTTCCCGTTCAAAGGTACTCATTACAAAGTAATGCTTTGTAATGAGCCTTTGGATGTCCAGTTTGGTCAATTTAGAAAAGTTACGTGTTTATAAAGTAGTGTTTCAACTCATACTCTATGTTCTATGTCGTGGATATTTGGTACACGTTCTCACGTGTTTCTCCGGGTTCATACAGATCTGGTGTTCGAACATCCGTCAAACCTTATAAGGCAAGGTTTGATGAATGTTAGAACACCTAATCGATGTCGTGTACTTAGAAAAATGCGGGGAGGTGCTGCCGATTTTTTCGCATACATATGACTAATATGAGTTATTCACTATTTTATAAACATGTGCTTTTCTGAATGGGATAGGACCACTACCTATTAGAGAATGAAGGGAAAATACATAGACATGTTGTCACATTCATGCATTCATATTTACATCGACCCTGCCTAATGATTGGTCATAATTGAAGGTGGTATACAATACGATAATTCAGTCATCATGTCGGTCAATTGAAGTTGGATGAAAAGGAAGAATGCTGACGATTTTGAGGATCTCATTGACGAATTTCTCGACTTTGCTTACGCCCATCCTGCACATGTTGACTTTGATAAGATAAGGTGCCCGTGCGGTAGATATGAGTTGTAGCATTGGAGAAAAAGAATTGAAGTAATGGCATCTTCGTTGGTACGGTTTTATGGGTGGATACACAAGGTGGATGCAGCACGGGGAAACGATAGTATTGTCGTCCAACCCGGCTAGTCAAACTAAAGTTAGAGAGATGGCACAGCATGATTACCAAGATATGATTATAGATGCTGGGCATGCTAATGTTGACTGGCGTTACGAAAGGTGGTGACGACAGTCCATAACCGCCGAACGAGGGGGCTCATCAGTTTTATGAGTTGTTGAGAGCTGCAGAAGAGCCGTTATGGGATGGAGCTCCGAAACACACACGACTATCTACGGTTAGTAGGTTCTTACAGTTGAAATGCCTTATACACGACAACTCTTGAAATGCTTAATTCATGCCTTGAAAATAAACTGTCAAATCACATCTTTCAATGACAAGGCAGTGGTAATAACAACATGGATAGAACCAAGAAAACGTTCAATCACACGTCCTCTTTTGTCCACATATCTCAAGACAACTCTCATTTGTTCTTTGACTGAAACATCACGACACTCGTCAATTAAAATGGAAAATAATTCAGTTTTCATATATCCAACATTGCATCTCTTATTTCTCTAGCAATGGCACTAATAATTTCTTTCTGAACTTTTGGTGATGTCAAATTTTGAGATTCTGAGGAGCATTTGATAACGTGACTTTTTTCACGCTTTCATTGTGATCAGCAAGGAACTCTAAAAGTTCTAGAAAATTTTTCTGATTTTTAGATTGGTTAGATTCATCATGCCCACGGAAAGATAAGCCTTGACTTAAGAGTAACCGAATGACATCAAATTGATGCAGTCAAGCTAGTACGGTATTGAACATTACTTTCATTTGTTTGCTTGGACAAAACTACTTCAATACTCTGCATTGGGTTATCAAAGTCTTGACACTTAGTTAAAGAAAGGTTGTGTGCACTACGAACTTCTCCAATATGTTTTTGGAATTTATCTCTCTTTCGCCAATCTGTAAAACCATGGTTGACAAAAGTACCACCACCCCTTGCTCCCTATGAACACTTCCAAATAAGTAGAACACAAAAAATATGCTTCTTCTTTTGCTACATTATACTCCAACCAACTCCTATAAATGTCAAACCAAGAAGAAACAAATCAACGAGACTGAGTTCTGAATTATGCAAATGAAAAATTGTGGTGACGAGGTTGGCAAGGACTTTTCGACCAATACACTCGTCGAACTTTATCTTGAACATTTGGATCATAATCCAAAATATTCAGATGTAACCCAAGATCCGCAATAAGCTCGTCAGAGTTAAACTCATTGCTTACTCTACTTGAATGCCTGGATTAACATCACGATGCACAATAGGAGCCTTGTTCGTTACTGTTAGAATTGGAGACTGTTCTATAGAATCTTGATTTCTACACTCATTCTTATTAGATTGCAAGAACTCTACCAACTTTGCTTTCTTTTTAAAAAAATTGGGCTTGCAAGCTTAGCCCTTAATTTTCCATTTTGAAAAAAATAAAAATTTTCATTCGTAAGGAACTAAAAAACATTCATAAGCAAAAAAAAATTGTTCATAATTTTGGTTTACTTGAGAAAAAAGCACATTACTTGCCATATTGAAGTTTAAAGTTACTGCTTATTTGCATTATTTTCTTTTTTTTTTCTGAGTGGGTTTAATATTTGCAAGACGTAGTTACTTTTCTTATTAGTAAATCCCTAACTCGCCTTTTTTTTTTTGTTTGTTTTATTGAAAAAATGAATTTACTCTAGAATTTATCCCAAAACACTAACAAAGTCCTCCACTATACTTACTCTAGTAAGAAGCCAAGAACATATTCTCAGTATCAATCTAACAATCCAATTAATTCCTATTCTACACCAACAAAAATGATTGGTTCAATAGATAATCTTAATCAAATTAGGTCACAAATCTCAATCAACAATCCAATTAGGTCACAATGTCACGTATCTCAATCCAATTAGGTCACATGTCTCAATCAACAATCTCAAATGCTCAATTTAACAATATGAAATACTCAATTAATAACCTAAAATTATCAATAAATGAACAATTGGGAAATAAATTGATTAATTAATCTAAAAATACGTACCTCAAGTAGTTGACCAGTATGGGTCACTTGTCGTCGACGCCTGTACTGGCTTCTTAGCCACTGGTGGAGTCCTCACCTCGCCATTTAGATTCGAACAGAAGAGTACCTCCTCGCTGTCGCCGCTCAGATTTAAACAACCCTAGATCATGGATTCGTGGCGCTTGGCTGGTGCTATCACAAAAAGAGACGTGGTCGGTGGTTGTTGCCTCGTTGGAACCCTAGATCTTCGTGGCTGGTGGCTCCACTCCACCGTCGTCACTCCTTAGAAGAGAACTCTAGAGAGATAGAGTCTCGCATGTCATTATTTTTGTCGGCGTCGAAGGTGGCCGAGTGGCCGTCTGCGATTTGTCAGAGTGGCCGAAGTGGGTGAGGCCGTGACTATGAGGACAAGACTGAGAGCTGTCGCACAGGGGGGGGAGTCGCAGACCTGTGGCTGTGAATTCAAATTTGTGAAATTAAAAAAATTTTCCCAAAAGTTAAGGTGGGTACATTAACCCCCCAACCCTTATGAAAGTGTAGGTCCACCCCTGCTTAAGGGGGGTCCATGGGGGGACCTACGGTGCAAGAATGTGCTTGTGATTGTGTTATGTTTGTGGGTTTAAAGCCGTGAGAGGCCATGGACATATGTTTGCGGCACCGCCATGGTTTGGACAAGAGTATAATGCAGATGCGAAGGCTGCGTTTAAAGAAAGAAATAGCCACTAGAGGCTGTGGGTATGGAGAGAGACAGAGAGAGTAGCCATGGGGTACTGTGGTTTGGCCTGCTTGGGCTGTGCGTGAGCGGGAGCCATGGTGGCTACCATGAGTGCAGTGAGTTCATGAAAGTGAGTGTTTTGTGTGAGCTGTGTGTCTGTAAAAAAAAATAGTGTGTGCAGGTGGATGATTTGTAGGTGAAGTGTTGTGCTTTTGTTTGTGATTGAATGTGTATAACAAGTGAGATGTAGGTGCGGCCGTGAAAACAATGGGATGGAGGGCAAGATGTGTGTTTATATTGAATGATTGTGGAACTGTTGCGTAGAGAAGAAGAAGAAGAAGGTACTGCCATATCACAATACATATGTGTGTAACGTGTGCTGTAGCGTGTGGTTTGGGCATTTATATGGATGAGTTTGTGTGTGTGTGACCTATTCATGAGTGAATGTGTGTGTTCTTTATTTATGTGTAAGTGCTGTGTGGATGTGTGAGTACGTATACGGTTGAGTGTGTTTCTGTGTAAAGGAGTGTGTGCGTGTGGGTGTGTGTATTGTGTGTGAGGCTGTTTGCGGGTGGATGCATGTGTGTATTATTGTGTACAAGTAGAGGGTTTGAATGTGGGCAACCAAGCTACCATGAGTGTGTCTTTTATGTGTGTATGTATCTGATTGCTTGGGTGTGTTTGTGTGCTTGAATGAGTGTTGTATGTGTATAAGAGGTAGCTTATGAACCTGGGTGTGTATAATAGGTGTGCGTGAGTGTGTTGATATATATATATATATATATATATATATATATATATATATATAGAGAGAGAGAGAGAGAGAGAGAGAGAGAGAGAGAAAGAGAGAGAGAAGACCCACTACCATGAGGCAGCGGGTTTGGGATGTGGTGTGTATTGTGTGTATTTGTGTGTATAATGAGTGCATGAGTGCGCGTGTTGGGCCAGTAAAGAAGCTACTGCCGTGCGGCAGTAGCTATGACAAGTTTGTGGGTGTTTTTGGTTGAGATGTGAGGGTGTTAAGGTGTGTTGTGGAGTGCATGAGTGTGTGTGTAAGGTGTGTAGAAGGTGGGTGCGGTGCTTGTGTGAGTGGTCTGTATATGAGTTGTGAGGTGTTTGGGTGGTGAACTGAGTGAAAGTGCAGAAAAGCAGAAGAAGACGTGGTGTGTACTGTGTGCATGATGTGTGTGAAAAGGTGTGTCTAGAGTGCATAAGGTGTGTGCTGGTTAGTGTTACATGTGCATGCATGTGTATATGAAAAATGAGTGCGTAAGGGGAATGAAAGGAAACCGTGAACTATGTTTGTTGTGCTTGTGGGCAGTGGGCAGAGAGTAAAGAAAGAGAAACTGGGAACTGGGTATGTGCAGTTTGGTGGTACATCTGTGCACGGATTCATGTTAGGGTCGGCACGTGTATTTGATAGTGCACAGTAATGGTCAGCATGTCAAATTTTGCAACAGGTACCTAGGCCATATTAGAATTTCTGACAAAATTTTATAATTTTCTGATATTTTATATATTTTTAATATTTTCTGTAAGTTTAGATTGTAAAATTCGTTCAAAGTCTTTAAATTGCACAATAAATTTTGGAAAAATTGTAGTAACATTTTTATGATATAAATAAATCTCAGATTAAGGTTCTGTTTGAAAACGTTTTCGTTTTTAGTTGAAAAAAAAACGCGTTTGGCACAATGTTTTTTCTTTAATTTTGAAAACCAATTTTGAAAACATGACTGTTTTTTAAAATTTTCATTTTGAAGTTTTGAATTTTTATTTTGAGACCACAGCATCACCACCCCCTACTGCCATAGCCACCGTCGGCTGCAGGCCACCACCACCTACCGACGACGCCCCACCATCGCCACCGTAACCACCACCAAAGAAAAAACTGAATAATCAAACACCCAAAAGAAAAAAAAACTCAAAATAAAATTGAGTAGTCAAACACCCATTTATTTTTGTAAAAAATAAAACTAAACTGGTTTTTATTTTTGTTTTTTAGAAATAGAAAACCAAAACTGGAAGTGATTTCAAACGCTACCGAAGTTTGATGAATTTTAGAGTTGAATTGATATTATTACCGTATCGCATTGGATTTAGCAAAATAAATAATTTAAAAAATAGTTTTAATGCCTTTAAATTCTGATTTTAAAATATCTATGGGTTTTTATTGCATTTTAAGAAATTATTTTAATTCAAAAATATTCAAAAAAATTAAAAATTCATATTTTTTACTTTTTATAATGTTTTAAGTTATAAAAGTATTTTATTATAATTTATTATGAATTTAGGGTATCGTTATGCATTAAGGAGTGTGCAGAGTTTTTGATCTGGTTGGCTGTGCGGGACCTACTTTAGGTTGCGTCTTTCCGAGCCTAAAAGTGAGCAGTATTTAGATAGTTAATATTAGGTTTATGTTACAGTAATATAGATTGTGTTCTAACAAATAATTTGTCCAATTTAGGTTAATTTAAAGGATTGTTGATCGAGGTTGTTTAGCTTCATTTACTTGGATCGAGGGAAGGATTTTTTATCGAACACTACTCATTATTTTGAATTCATATGTTTTAATCTTAACTGTTTCGCAAATTCCGTTGAACTCTGGTTTTATAAATTTTCATAAAAACATTTGTATTTGCCCATGAAACCCTACTTGAACCTTAAAGAGATTGTTTGAAATTCTTCGTTCATTCTCATATGTTTTATTGATTCAATCATTGTAATTGTTTTGAATTGTGTTTACTTCTTTTAAATATTGACATAAGTTAGTAAATTTGAGGAGTTATAAGGATGATGTGTATTGTTCGCGTTATAAGGATGATCTGAGTTGAAACTAGTATTTAAATAGACTAATTAGTGTACATATGCATAAGTAAAGTGTATATGAGCACTGCCGGAGTGGCTTTGCTACATTGTATTGTTCATCTCAATATTACCTATTTTCGTTATTTATTGCACCTGAAATGTTTTAGAACGTTTATTAACTTTGAGGGATAGAGTTGATACTCTTCCCTATGTCTATATTGATATGCAGTGATTTTATTTAAAAATATTTTGTTATAAAAATTGTCATTTGACCACATGAAAAAAATTGTTCGAATCATTTTGTTTTTAATTGTTGATCGACCTTACTAGACTCGAAAAGCTCATTCTCGTTTGATTTCCTTTCCACAGGTGATAACCAGCATTAGGTTACCTAAGTATGGAACTCAGCAAGAGATTAAGTTTAGTATTGCTCATTAGAACCCCTGCATAGGTGAATATCATTATTTAAAATCTTTATGACTTAGATTTTATGTTCTATCGATGACAGTCTACTGAGAACATGATTATTAGTTTAGTTGCTCTAATAATAGTCAATCATTTGTTTGAATTTGAAGATATTATTATCTTAGTGTAAATGATCGAGTGAGTGTTAATGTTCTGAAAATTTCGAGACGTTACATTATCTCTTAATTTAAATAATTATGTGTGAGAGAGAGTATCTCTCTCTCTCTCTATGTGTGTGTGTGTGTGTGTGTGAGAGAGAGAGAGAGAGAGAGAGAGAGAGAGGTTAGAGTTAAATTGTTAAGAAAAACGTCCAAATGGTAAGCTGATAATGTATCCAAATAAGCACTTACTTGGTAATTTTTTCTCAGCTTCACCTTTACAATAGACAACTAGTTTTGATCTCATGCGTCGATCATGGTAGCACTGAATAACAACTTTTAAAATACTGTGAAGAAAAATTGATAATTACATCATGATTACCACTATTTTACACTAAGTGAACATTGTAAATAACACCAAACTGCATGGTAATAGCTATCATTTGTACTTGAAGCAATTAAGATAAACCCATGAACAACTAATGTCTCTAAGTAAAATTAAGGGTTGTCGACCAAGGTTCTAATAGATGTAAGCCAGCAAGACAGCTCCAAAGCTGCAAAAAAAAAAAATTCATTTATTTGACTAAATCATTTAGATCCCTAATACATTCACATTGTGATAAGAATAGAAATGAAAGTAGCATGTGAGAATTAAGTATTTTAAGTCATTACGGGTAAAATGCAAATACCGTGTAAGAAAATGACATTATAAGTTGGAAAAGAAAAAGGACAAAAAAAGGATGTGTAGTAGTGAAAACTCGTAAACATATCTGAAACAAGAATTATGGTAATTGAAATAAAGAGATCTAGTAAGAATAATAATGTTCTGGCCAAAGTAGTAAGTTTAACAAAAGATCAAGGAGAAAAAACATGATATTCTTCTTGTGAAAAAGGTCTAATTGAAATTGGTCAAGTTATAAATCTAAATCAGAAAGCATCTCTTAGGGACCAATGACCAAAATATTAACCAACTTACAAATGAATCAAGTAATGCAGCAGATTAATATGTCCTTAAAATGAAGGAAATACTATATGTACATACATATATTTATATGCATCTTTGGTAAATGAAGGAAATAACAAAAGTAACCCCAAGGAATTGCAACGGGAATTGATGATGTACTATTAACTCTAAATTAGAATAGATATTTCAATTGGGAAAAGATATAAAATGCAATAGGCCTGAGATTGAAGCATGCCTTTTGGAGCAAAAAAGGGAAACCCCATTGGTTAAACATATCATGCAACAAAGAAGATAAGCGCTCGGCGGTTAATTTCCTACAACTATAACAAATAAAAGTTAAAGGATGAAGAAAGAAAAAATTACCCGTAACAATATGCTCATAGTTGATTTCAAGAAGACCTTATAGGCGTTTAATGCCTAGATAAAAACAAAAGACAATTAAAGGAAAGATTAGATAGATAAACATATCAACCTATGCATATATTGGACAAGCAAAGAATACAATATTAAACTACTCCAGAGCATAGATAATGAAGGTATCACAAAGATAATGTTCAATTATAAATGAGGAACATATAGAAAACAATATATTTATGAACAAATCGTTAGTAAGAGTAATGGATTATTATTAATCAAACAAAACTAGGGAAAATAAAAATGAAAGGAAGGGTAAACCTACAAACTCACGCAAATATTGCTTGTGGAAATAGATTAAACTTCGTATTACGAAGACATACTTATTGTTTGTAGTGGTCAAGCTTCATAATCTGACAACATTATTGTACTTGGTATTGGTTCTAATAGATATAAGGAAGAACAGGTATTTAGGGTTTTTATATTTAGTTATATCCAAAATTAAGGAGATGATAATGGATTAGGAAAAAATTAAGGAAATAACACATTAAACATTCACCAAAGGTAAATACATTTGATAGAAAATCATGGAAGGGGCTATAGTTTAGGGTTTTGAAATTAATGTGGGTTTTAAAACTAGTAGATTAATATATGGTGTCAGTTGAGGGGATAATTAATGGCTTTAAAAGCCATTGGAAAGGTGAAGGTGTAGACATTTAATCATTGACTAGACAGATAATAAATAAATTAATGGATTTAAAAAAAAATGAGTCCTTAAACCATTAAAATTGAAAAGGTCTAAAAAATAGGAGATATGAGAGAGATTATAAGCCTTCAGATTTGGAAAGCAAGTGAGACATGAAATGGATTGAAAATGGAATTCAAACTTTGAAAAATTAAAAATGGATTTTATAATAGATAATGTTCAGTCCACATGGCAAGTTAAGAGAGTTTCTACTTAAGCGGTGACATTGTAACTTTCTCTCAGTTACGCCCCCCCCCCCCCCCCCACAGACACACATATATATATATGATCATGATCCATTGATAGCGCTAGTAACTTAATCCAAGTTGCTAGCGCGATCTGGCCGTCCACGGGCGAGAATAGACGGCCAGATATATATATATATATATATATATATATATATATATATATATATAGTTGATCCGTTGATAGCGCTAGCAGGAGATTTTGCTAGTGCGATCTGGCCGTCCACGTGAGGTCTGTGGACGGTCCAGATCTTTTATTTGCGTTTTTTAAAGTACGTCCGCTACATAATGTAGCAGACGGTTTTTTGACAAAAATACCCTTTTAAGTATGTCCGCTACATAATGTAGCGGACGAGTAGGCAGACACTTTTCTCTTTCCCTCTCATTTCCCTCATCATGACATGTTTCTTTCTCTTATCCTCTCTCTTCTGTCGTTAATTTCTTACTTTTTCTGAGTCTTCCTCTGTCTCTCTCTCTCTCTCTCTCTCTCTCTCTCTCTCATCCTCCTTTCTTCTATGAATTCCATGAATTTGTCTCCTAAAACGAAAAGAAATCAGTACAATACGATTAATTCCTGAAAAAATAAACTTATGTTATTTGAGTTAAAAACACTCCTCAAACTCGCAGATAACCAGCTACCTCATCTCCACGCCTCGAAGACTTGATCGCACCAGCTAGAGAGAGAGAGAGAAGAAAGGAGGATGAAAGAGAAAAGAGAGAAAGGACATAGGAAGACTCAGAAAAAGTAAGAAATTGACAACGGAAGAGAGAGAATAAGAAAGAGAAATATGTCATAATGAGGGAAAGGAGAGAATAAGAGAAAAGTGTCTGCCTACTCGTCTGCTACATTATGTAGCGGACATACTTAAAAAATTATATTTTTGTCAAAATATCATCTGCTACATTATGTAGCGGACAAATATGAAGAGACTCAATGGAAGCTTATCCGAGATCTGACCCTTGAAATTATTTTTAGATAAATCAAGAAACTCTAACCTACTAAGCCTTCAAATCATTTTTAGATAAATCAACTCTGCCAATCTACTCTACACACATATCTGGTGAATACACATCCAGTGTTACAGGTTGTTCATTGTCTCACTACTGGCTAATGACCCGTGTACATAATAAGAAAGGTGGGAGAGGAGGATGAGAGAAAAAATGTTGAGAGAAAAGAGAGAGAGAAAAAGTGATGTGAGAGAGAGATAGAGAGAGAAGTCAGAAGAAGGAGATAAAATAGAGAGGGAAAGAGAAATAAGTCATAACATTAACGACAGAAAGAGAAAAAATGTCTGAAAACTAGTCCGTTACATAATGTAGCGGACGGAGATAAAGGAGAGAGATAAGAAGAAAGAAGTCAGAACATTAATGACGGAAAGAGAAAAAATGTCTGAAAACTAATATGCTACATAATGTAGCGGACAGACTCTTTTTAAGCTGCAGGGTATTTTTGTCAAAAAATTGTCCCCTACATAATGTAGCGAACGTACTTAAAAAAATGTAAAAAAAAAGATCTGAACTATCCACAGATCTCGCGTGAACAACCAGATCGCGCTAGCAAAATATTTTGCTAGCGCTATCAACAGATTAGCTATATATATATATATATATATATATATATATATATATATATATATATATAAAACGACGTAGTTTTGCCATTGTTTATAGTTATTTTTTTTCTCTCTCCCCGTCAAACATATCCTCGCTCTTGTTCATCAGATCTGCAACGCAAGAAGCCCCCCATCGCCGGCCACCACCGTCGCTGGCCAACCTCCACACCAGCCACTTCCATCTACAGCCTTCATTGCCGGCCGTTGTCCGTGATCTTCAACGAGTCGTCGTCCGTTGCTAATCAAGGGAGACCTTTTGCCTCTCCAGATCTGATCTTCAACCCGTCGCCGCCCAGTCGCCGGCGGAGCCCAATCGCCGGCGCCCACACATCAACAACTAGCCAGCGCCCAGGATATCTAGTCTGATGCACTCATTTCTTTGGTTCATCTCAGAAGCTACCAAGGTATCTAATAGTTAGTCAAAATTGAAAGAGCCAGGATGATCTAAATGACGATATTTTATGAAGTTACATGATTCTAGTTACTGAATTTGGGTTCTCCTAAAGGCAGGATCTCTACCCAAGCAGAGTTCATGCTCTTTCCCTGTTAATTGAGGCCTGGTGGATACTTTGTGTGGACTTCACCACTTACCAATGCTCAAGGCTTCCTTCATAACAAAGCAGCTCAGAAAAAATGGGATACTGTGCTGATGTTTGCAAAGGATATTTGCTGGGATTTGTTATCTCAGCAAGATGAAACTGTTGGGTGGAGGTTGGCCGGTGGCCGGCGATGGGGCCCTTCTTGACGAGAGCTAAGATATGTTTGACGCCGAGAGAGAGAGAAAAAAAAAGAACTATAAACAATGGCAAAACTACGTCGTTTTACTCTCTAGCCTTAGGCAAGTTACCTAAGGCTAGTAGTATATTCGTTATTCCTATATATATATAGGGAGCTGATCCATTACTAGTGTTAGCAACTTAACTTAAGTTAATAGCGCGATTTGAACATCCGCAACATAATGTAGCACGATTTGACCGTCCGCTACATTATGTTGCGGACGGTAAATTATCGTCCGCTACATTATGTTGCGGACGGCCAAATCACGCTAGCAACCTGCTAGCGCTAGTAATGGATCACGACCCTAAATATAAGGAGCTGATCCATTGGTAGCGCTAGCAACTTAATCCAAGTTGTTAGCGCGATCTGACCGTCCACGAGTGAGAATGGACGGCCAAATCGTGCGCCACAATAGTAATTTTTTTTCACCGTCCGCAACATAATGTAGAGGACGGTAAATTTCGTCTGCTACATTATGTTGCGGATGGCCAAATTGTGCTAGCAACCTGCTAGCGCTAATAATAGATTACCACTCTATATATAGGGAACTGATTCATTACTAGTGCTAGCTACTTAATTCAAGTTGCTAGAGCGATATGACCGTCCACTAGCGAGAATGGACTGTCAGATCGGGTGGCACAACAGCAATTTTTTTCAATTGAAAAAATTGCATGGTGATCTAGAAAAGGTTCATGAAATTTGCTCAATTATTATTCTTCTGGTCGTGGGAGGTTGTTTTTATACATTCAAATAATAAAATCTTTCTTTAGTAATTGCTCGGTTTTAAATTCGGGAGGTCTATTACACTTAAATTCTTTTGTTTTTATACATTCAAGTGTCTATTACACTTGCTGCCAAGTTTCTCCATTTATACTATTAAACCGTTGCTAATAGTCCAAGTAAATTGATCATAGTTAGCCTTAATTGTAATTTGGGACCGGGACCAGTTCATGCAAGGATGTATACTAGGCTTGCAGCCATACCTAAGAAAGGTTGAATCGACTTTTCCTTATTCTAGTATTGGTACTTCCTTCCAAGAGGGACTGTAATTGATCAGTTAAAATGCATAAATGCTTTTAACTTACACTGCAAAGTGTAAATGTTTGTTCAAGTGCTTGATTCAACATATATTGATCTTCACGGCAGTGAATTACGACTGTGTTTCATTGGTCAACTGTTGTAGAAAGTGTTTTATTTTTCTGTCTTCCCATTTTTGACTTTTCGTGCCACCAAAACTTCCCATTTGCCTGAAACGCAAGGTCCCCTCAAATGATGGATTCGAGTGCCATGTTAATTCTCCTTTGTGTTTTGCTTTCATAGATGGAGGTTTTGTGTTCAATTTCACTATGCACTTACACTGCCAAGGCTTTTTCACTTGTTTCGAGTTGTAATTTTGACTTCGTATTCCAATGAAATAATCTGTACTCCGAGTTGCTATGCAGGTTTGGGAATGATATATAACTGGTGTTGTCAGAGGAGAGACGAACTGATATCGACGATGTGATTTTGTTGAAGGATTGTGGAGTTGGACACTGTAGTGGGGATTTTTCCTTAGCCGATAGCCGCACAACATGTTGAATCTGTTCTTCGGATTTTTTATTTAGTTTGAATGGCTACAGTCTCCAATCTGGTCTTCTATTTGGATGGGAACAATCTAAAAGGTGGTGGTGGTGGTGTCCTATGCTTATCATAGTGGTAACAATGGCAGTAATCATGCTTCTCAAAGGTTGCCATGGATATACAATTGACATGATTTAAATTGAAAAATTGCATGCGACGCATAAAAAGTTAACGATATTCGCACAAATCTTGTTCTTCCTAGTGTGGGAGGTTGTTTTTATACGTATAAAAACAAATTCTACTTTAGAAACCACCAGGTTTTATATTTGGGAGGCCTTCAGCAAAAGCATCTATTAGACACGGGGCTAGAGATGTCAAACGGGCCGGGCTTGGGCCGCCCAGCCCGGGCCCATCGGGCTTGAAGCGAAACCGGGCCGGGGCCGGGCCAGGGCCGCAGCCATCCGGGCCGGGCCGGGCCGGGACGACTGAGGAGAAATGCTAGGCCCGGTCCAGGCCCTGGCCCTAGGCCCAATTTCTAGGGCCGGGCTTGGGCCGGCCCAGGCCATTTTTTTTAATTTTTTTTTAAATTTTCTTGTTATTCAATTTTAAATTTCATCTTTAGGCATGTCCAATTTTCAAATTTTGACAAATCTAATTTTTATCATTTTATTTCATTATATGTAATATTCATATATATGTATGTATGTATAGATATATTTATTTGTCTCTCATTTTATTTTTTGCTATATGTTAAATCTTTTCTTACTCTTCTTGGTGATCTTTATTAATAAAATCTGAACACATAACTAGCCGTTATATTGCTGTTGGGGGGGTAAATTTTGGGGGAATATATCTGTTGGAGGAAAAGGGGGAGAGGGGGGAAAAACAAAAAAATTCAAACAGGTGGGGTCGGAACTGGGCCCAGAACCGGGCCGGAACCGGGCCAGGGCCGGGCCAGAACCGGGCCGGGCCGGGCCCGGGCTTTTCCCCAGAATTTTTCGGCCTGGTCCAAGCCCAGGCCCTAAGCCCAATTCCTCCGGGCCAGCCCTATTCATGAACGGGCCGGGCCGGCCCGGGCTTTTTACGGGCTGGGCCGGGCCGCGGGCCGCCCAGCCCGTTTGACATCTCTACACGGGGCCACCAAGTTTGTCCACGGTAGCTCTAAGTTTCATGAGTCAGGCATCAAATTAATACTTGACTTTTTTTTTAACTATATTTACCTAATGTTTTAATTCTTTTTATTTGATTGATCTACGAAAGATATCTTCAAAATAAAAGTCGTGTTACCACTTGGAAGAGATTTTCACCTGAAAAATGGTCGAGTGATGTTAGATGACAAACTTCCTAAACCTCATGGTGCTAGTTAGTGAGAATAAAGATTATGACGCGCTACTTCAGATAAACTTGGGGGCACCGAGTGCAATAAAGCAAAGGCAATAGTGATTTACACACGGCACTAAGCATAATAGGTGTGATTAAAACTCATTTCAGTTTTTATTTTGAAAAGAATCAAAACCAAAATATCTTTGATTTTTCTTTTCTATTTTCCAATAATTGAGAGCTTCTTCCAAAAACGCCCCCACCATGACGAATGCATTTCCTCTGTCACCGTCCAACTTACCGTTATGACAGTGACACATAGTTTACAAATTAGGATTGCATTGGGTGTGATTGAGTTTGACTTGATGAACGGGTTTAATTAGCTTGGTATTTACCTGTGCAGACCAAGATAGTAGGGCTAATGGATAGAGAAAATATTTTGGTGGTGTTTGTTAGAGGGACAATGATGGTCGGTATAGTGATGAATTTGAACTCAAAGGAGTGGTGTAACAAGAAAAAAGGGTCAGATTGCAGAAGTATGTCACACCCACATTAATTTACAAATGAAGCACTCAAAGAACAAAGGATTTGGAGGAAACTTTATTTCTTGCTTAGGATGAAAATAGAACTGTGCATACAAACATATAAAGAGAGAGCAGTAAGAAACTGACTCCTCATAAGATATTGCCACTAACAAATAACCCCTCCTAAGATACTGCCACTAACAAATAACAAACTAATCACTACTAATGATAACCTCTTTAGGTGACACCTCACCAAGTAAAGAAATTGACTTATTCAAAGCTAAAACAAACTAACTAGAAAATATAAGTCAGTAAGATGCACTAATTTTAACACTCCCCCTCAGTGCATGCTTAGAATCAATCACCCCAAGTGCATCTCTAAACATCTCAAACTTTTCCTTTGTAAGAACCTTAGTAAGAATATCTGCCACTTGATCTCCAGTTCGCACCTTTTCTAAGGTAATTTCCTGTCCAAGCACCTTCTCTCTGACAAAATGATGTTGAACTTCGATGTGTTTCGTGCGAGCAAGAAACAGGGGATTTTCTGCGAGCTTTATGGCACTTTCATTTTCACAGTGGATTGGAATAACGTATTCAACTTTAGCATAAATGTCACTGATCAATCGTTTCAGCCACACGCACTCCTGCGTTGCCATTGTTGCTGCTGCATACTCTGCTTCTGTACTTGAGAGTGTTACATTCTGCTGCTTTTTGCTACACCATAAAATTGCAGCTGAACCTGTACCAAAACAGTACCCAGTAGTTGATCGTCGATCATTTACATCACCTGCCCAATCTGCATCGACAAAGCCACTCAAAATAAAGCTATCTTACCTCAACCCATATTCTAAAGTCCCCTTCACATAACGCAAAATCCTTTTTGATGTATTCAAGTGAGAAATTTGAGGCTTGTCCATAAATTGAGAGTCAACTCCAACTGAATAAGCAATGTCTGGTCTAGTGATAGTTAGGTAGATCAAACTTCCTACAAGTTGTCGAAACTTTCTTCCTCTTCCAGCAATTTCCTTTCATCTTTCTTTAACTTCAGATTTGGTTCCATGGGAGTTGACATCGATTTGGACTCTCGCATATTGAAACGCTCCAACAAGCTCTGAGCATAACCCTTATGAGAAACAAAGTACCCATCTTCTAACTTCTGTACTTACAAGCCGAGAAAGCATCCAATTTCACCCAAAATTTTCATCTCAAACTGAATCGATAAATCATTTCGTAAGCATGAAATTCCAACATTATCATCACCTGTGATGATCATGTCATCAACATACAACAAAACTACTAAGCGTTTCCGTGATTCAAGCTTAACAAACATACTAGAATTTGAATCAGAAACTTTAAAACCACAAAAAGTAAGATATTGAGCAATTTTACCATACCATGCGTGCGGGGCTTGTTTTAAGCCACATAATGCCTTCTTAGCCGACAAACATAATGAGGGAATTGCTTGGAAACAAATCCTTGTGGTTGCTCCATGAACACATCACGATCTAACTCACCATAAAGGAAAGCATTTTTCACATCAAGCTGCCACAACTTCCATCCGTTGTATGCTGCCAAAGAAATAAGAGTTCTTACAGTTACCCTTTTTGCAACTGGACTGAACGTCTCCTCGTAGTCTAACCCATAATGCTGAGAAAAACCACGAGCCACCAAGCGAGCTTTAAATCTGTTGACTGTTCCATCCGCCTTCTTTTTCACTTTATAAACCCATCTACAAGTTACTGGCTCAACGTCTTTTGGTTTTGGTATGAGCTCCCATGTATCATTTCTTAACAAAGCATTTGTTTCTTGTTGCATAGCTGCTTCCCATTTCGGAATACCCTTTGCTGCTTCATAGCATGATGGCTCACTATTGTCCACTGCTCCTAAAAAGAAACATGAACTCACTGTAGACTAATTTACCTGAACCTCGTAATCTTTCAAATAACTAGGCTACCTCTTCTCTCTAGCTGGTTTTCTTAAGGCAGACTGTGCCTCATTATCATTCTCTAAAGTTGAAGAACTTAGAATGCCTTCAGAATTTTGAGCACTCCCATTTGCTCTAAAATCATCTTCGTGAGTGGAGCATTCAACATTCTGAGAAGACAACTCTCTAGTGGTTGAATCAACACCTTTTTCCGTTAGCTCAAGATCATTGTCAACAACTTCAGTGACTAATTTTTGTGGACTGTAGTACAAAGACACTTCATCAAACACAACATTTCTCGATGTAATACATCTCTTTGTTACTATATCCATGCACCTCCATCCTTTCCTGTTTAAGTCATAGCCTATGAACAAACATTTCTTCGATTTGGGGTCCAATTTTGTTCTATCGCTTTTTGGAACATGAACAAAGCAAATAGAACCAAATACATGAAGATGACTCACATCAGGCTTTACAATATATAAAAGTTCGAAAGGAGATTTAATTCCTAACCATGGTGGAAGACGATTTATAACATGACATGCACATCGCATTACTTTCGCCCAAAGCTCTCGAGGAAGATTTTTTGCGTGTAGCCATGACATGTGTCCTATTTTTCTCTCCACAACTCCATTTTACTGTGGAGTTTTAGGACAAGTCATCTGTCGGTTTATGCCTTCGGCTTCACAATGTTGAAGAAACTCACTAGACATGAATTCTCCTCCATTATCAGTCCTTAAGCACCTAATCTTCGAGCCAAACTCCCTTTTAATAGTACTTTTAAATTCCAAAATTTTTGAGAAAGCTTCGTTTTTCTCATTCAAGAAGTACACCTATGAGTATCTGGAAAAATCATCCACAATGACCATCATGTACCGAAAACCACTATAACTCGGTGTTCTTGTCGGCCTCATCAGATCTGCATGAACCAGTTCAAAAGAAATTTTTTTTTCGATTTGACGATTTCTTAAAAGGAAGGACGTGAGATATTCTGTATTGACATCCTTGACAGAATACACCTTTTGGAAGGTTTACTGGAACACCATCAATCAGCTTCTTGGATGAAATCTGCTGTAGCATTTGGTATCCTACATGACCCAACCTTGCATGCCAAATTGAGGCACCATCATTTCAACTTGTTCTCTCCACATAGGCTTCGACTGCGGACATGACAAATAGGGAGTCTTTTTTCTGTCCGACAACAAGAACATTAGCAGCTATGTTCTTCACATTATCCAGAATTTTCACATCTTGAGGACCGAACAACACGTACTTTCCGGAATTAGTGATCTGGGAGACTAAAACAAGATTTTTACTTAATCCCGACACGTGATAGACATTGCTTAAAATGATATCATCTTCGTTCAACCTTTCTGATGCAATACACACATTACCTTCTTTCTCCACAGGATGCACATAATTATCAGCTGTGATAATCACTTTATCCCTACTATGTTGATGTAGCTCTAAAAATAGCGAATCATTTCCAGTCACATGATGTGAGCAACCGGAGTCAATGATCCACTCCTTCTCATAGTTGATAGGGGCTAAAAATGTAGCACTTGTATTAGCATGAGCTTCTGCTACTACACTTGAAAAGCATTGCTCCCATTTTGGTTGATCAAAAACTTCATCAGTCACCACGTTTGCATTCTCGTCCACAAGCTTCACACGACTCATTCTCTTGATGTGACCAGGCTGTCCACATCTATAACACCGCACATTTTTCCATCTAAGCAGGTTATTCTTCTCCGGATGCGAGCTTTCTCCAACATTCTTGTTACCCCCTATTGCTTCCGATAAATGCTTTGAATTGGAATTTTCTTTTGAAAACAGAACATCATTTGATTCAGTTTGTAAAGACATTTGCTTTGCCAAAGCTTCTTGATTGGAAAGCAAATTCTCTAACTCCTCCACTGATGGCTGACTAGCCCACCCTTGCACAGAGGTTACAAATGGCATATACTCTTTCATGAGACCACGAATAAGATATCGCCGTAACCGTGCTTCACTAACAGGCTCGTCCACATCCAACTCTGAAATTTCAGAGAATATATTTTTAATTTTCAAAAAATAATCTGAAATGGACATACCTTCTTGCGTCAACCCAACAAGCTCGTTCTCAAGCAATTGTAGCCTGGCTGTGTTCTCTTTGTAAACAGCCTCTCAAGAGTTCTCCATACTTCCTTTGGCGAGTTCAAATCACTAATGTGATCAATATGCTCTTTGCTAATTGATGTTCTCAGAGCAAAAAGAGCCTTTCCACATTTGATCTTCCATTTGCGTCTTGGTTCGGCATTTTCTGGATTGTCATTTGGAATATCCGAACCAGCGCCATCAACTAGTTCTCATAGATCTTGACCTTGAAGGTAAGCTTCGATGCACAATCACCAGTAATTGTAGTTTGTGCCTACAAGTTTTTCTATACCATAATTTGTTGAGTTACTTCCACTGTTGTTGGGTTCCATCACTACACCAAGAGTCTAAGAAGCAAACACCTCTTCTGCACACCTAACACCAAGCAAAGTTAGCACTTCCAACCTGGCTCTAGATACCATAACAAGAAAAAAGGGTTAGATTGCAGAAGTATGTCACACCCACATTAATTTACAGATGAAGCACTCAAAGAACAAAGGATTTGGAGGAAACTTTATTTCTTGCTTACGATGAAAATAGAACTGTGCATACAAACATATAAAGAGAGAGCAGTAAGTAACATTAACAAATAACCCCTCCTAAGATATTTCCATTAACAAATAACCCCTCCTAAGATACTGCCACTAACAAATAACAAACTAATCACTACTAATGATAATCTCTTTAGGTGACACCTCACCAAGTAAAGAAATTGACTTATTCAAAGCTAAAACAAACTAACTAGAAAATATAAGTCAATAAGATGCACTAATTTTAATATGGTGGTGACTGATGTTAGAGGGTTTGGTGTTCTTGATTGTGGTGGTTATCAGTGGCTATGGAGGTTTATAGTGTCGGCGGGTTTAATGTTCGTGGGTGTTGGTCACTGGTGGCGACGGTGTCCAGTGAGTATAGTGGTTGGGTGTGCTGGCAGGTTTGATGTTTAGGGGTGTGATCAATGGTGGATCAATAGTCAGTATCTATAGTGGTTAGCAGTATTGGTAGTGTGGTGTTTGGGGGTGTTGGCCGGTGGTGGTGGCGGCGGCGGCAACGGTCAATGGTATCATGGTTGGCAGTATTGGTGGTTTGGTGTTCTTGGGAGATAGGTTTCAGTTGTGACGGTTAAAAAGAAGAAGAGACATAAAATGCTTTATACAAAAGTTGAAAGATAGATATCAAATGTAAATTAAAAACACTAAAATGAAGTTTTCAACAACAGCTCAATTTTGAAAATTTGTTTATATAACTATAGGGAAAATAATTGAAACTATTTATCAAACGTCGATTTTTTTTCCTAGAAACCAATACTGAACAAAAATTATAAACAAAATTGTTTTGAACACAACCTAAGAAAGAAAATTCACAACAAGCTTGCGTTTTGCAAATGGCCCGAATAAGATAAACCAAAGCAAATGTTAACTCCGCATTTCTTCCAGACAGGAATAGAAGGCAGATAATGTGGACCTCCTTAAAATACGAAATAGGAGTCATCTTGCCCTCCACTCTACCCCTTCACTTCTAGGCATTTCCAAAAAGGGGAGAGTTAATCAACAGATCATATCGTTGACCCGAAGTTGTGGAGACGTAGTTGGAATCTTAAAAGTTGACTTTTCTTCTCCTCATTTAAATCCTCACCCACGTTGTAATTCGTCAACTCAGACTAATTGTTACTCATTAGATCATTGGAAACCAAGTCACTGCTCATGTATTGCAATTTCCTCGATTAAAAAAAAAGTTATAGTTACTCGGGATATATACCTCTTTTACATAGTTTTTTACTTCCATCAACAATGAAATTATGAAAATCAAAGATTTAAGAGTAGAAGTAAAAAAAAAGCAAAGCCTGTGGAGGTTAGATCATATCATATAGGTAGTCAAAGCATTTGTAGGCTAGGGAGATTAGAGCACTTCCAAATATATATGCACCTCGACCCTCTTTGCATTAGTATTTTTTTTTTTTGGCTATTGGTAGCTCTGCATTGAGCACTATGTTTGTCAAGAATTGCTGAAGTCTTGGTTATAAAACTGTGGGAAGCTTCATCTAATATATAGAAACCCCAACTTGCTTAATTTGCCAACTCTATATAACTTGTGGAACCATGCATATCCTTTCATCCTTATCTGCTAGAAAGAAAAGAAAACCAGAGAGAGTGTCACAGAGAACGTAATGCAGAAGCATTTCAGCCACCACCATGGTTTAGTCCCCGTTGATGTGAAAGCCGAGGACGAGATGCTATGCTCTGGTTGCGAACTAAGCCTTTCAGGCTCAGCTTTCGCGTGCCCCCACTCCAATCACCGGTGCAAATTCTACCTTCACGAGTTTTGCTTTCGTCTACCCCGCGAGATTCAACAGGAATCCCACCCTGAGCACCCTCTGAAACTACTGCCTTTCGCACCTTACGATGACAGTGCGTTTACGTGCAACGTTTGCCCAAGAAGCGG
Source organism: Escallonia herrerae (assembly GCA_033070095.1). NCBI lineage: Eukaryota > Viridiplantae > Streptophyta > Magnoliopsida > Escalloniales > Escalloniaceae > Escallonia > Escallonia herrerae. The sequence continues at coordinate 12,891 of JAVXUP010001419.1, read as the reverse complement.
AAACGCCTTCGTCTACAACTGCTCTATATGTCAGTTCGACCTCCACGTGGAATGCGCCTTTCCCAAGGAGACAGTGAATGGCCAAGTCCGTGAGTCGTACACCGATCAGCTTCGCACTGTCAGCGAAATGCAAGAAGCTCTTGCTGCCTGCCAACTTGAAATGAAGATACGGAACGAGGGTAGGCAAGCAGCACTCGACTTATGGGATTCACCGAAGAAGCGAAGAGAGTATTACTACTGAAGAGGCTCCTGCGTGCTCCAGCGCAGGCTTCAAAACTAATAAGGCGTCAATCACTCTGTTTGCAGTTCGGAAGGAGCCTTGCCAATTTGTTATGTTGTCTTCAACGCCTCTTATTCTGTAAATTAACCCCCGCGGTGTATGTTGGGTTGATATGTTTAGGTTTTGTACTTCATCTATGTTTGGCCTTGTACTGTCTTTTCATCCATGTTTTTGTCTGGCTGATTTGTTCTGCTTGATGCCAATTGTCATTTGCCTTGATAGCTAGCATTGAATTTTATTCCAGAGGTCTAACTTACTTGTACTCTCTTCTCATCATTTAGGTTATTTTTCCTTTCTTAACATTTAAAACAGTTTTTGATTTTCGTTTTTGATAAGTTTTGAAAACCATAAAAAATTTCGCATGTTTCACATTTAGTTTTTACTATTAATTACTTCAGTTTTACAAACCGATTTTCAAAATTCAGCTGTTTTTGAAAACTCCATTTTGTTTTGATTTTTTTTTTGAGATCCACTTTCAACTTTTGTAGGAAGCTTTTTCTTCCCGTTAACCTTCTGTTCATACCCTATTCTGGTCGCACCCCAAGACCCGCCAAGGGACCCACTTTGCACGACACATCACCCAGTCAGCGGTCAACTTTTCAACGCTCGAGGGCCGGTCAAAGCAACGCATGCTCAAGTCACGTGAACCATTCGTGAAGCGACTTCGGCGTGCCTTCCACCCCAAGGGGTCGGCCACCCTCGGGGGGTCGGCCACCCCAAGGGGTCGGCCACCCCAAGGGGTCGGCCACCCTCGGGGGGTCGGCCTCCCTCTAGGGTCGGCCTCCCCCAAGGGTCGGCCTCCCTTGGGGGTCGGCCACCCCAAGGGGTCGGCCACCCTCGGGGGGTCGGCCACCCAAAGGGGTCGGCCACCCTCGGGGGTCGGCCTCCCTCTGGGGTCGGCCTCCCCTTGGGGGTCGGCCACCCTTGGGGGTCGGCCCCCCTAGGGTCGGCCTCCCTGGGGGTCGGCCTCCCTTGGGGGTCGGCCACCCCATGGGGGTCGGCCACCTGCCTTGAACACCGACGCCGTCACCTTTGACCGTGCCCCATTGTCACGACGACCGTCGCTCGCGGCCGCACTCCGCCATAGTCGCGACAACCGTCGCTCTCGGCCGTGCCCCTTCGTCGCGATGACCGTCGCTCGTAGTCTCGATGACCGTCACTTGTGGCCGCTCTGTCGCCATGACAACCGTCGCTCACGGTCGCGCGCCATCCACGCAACGACCCTCGTCGCTCGGAGATCACTCTGCGACCCTCGTCGCCCGCACTCAACCGCGCCCCATGCGCTGCAATCATGTTATATGCTTACGGGATAGGCTACTCCTCCAGGACACTATCTCCGCCAGGGTGCCTGCGTGACTAGCCTACGTGCTCTGGCACTGGGGGCTCGCGTCGGCACCCCTAAGGACTATGACCCCCGGGTCACTCGGAGACGGGAGCAGGTCTTCGGAAGGGCATCTTGCCTAGTCCACCTGGCAGCTGGGCGTCGGGTCTTCCCCACCGCTGCCAGACCTGTGGGATTCAGTAAGGGCTTGGACTGGAGGCTGGGGCAACGGGCTACTCTGACCATGCTACCGCGGCATGATCAGTCTCCTCAGACAGGCAGAGAGATGTTGCAAGGGCAGGGCAGCACGAACTTAGGAACCGGCAGTCCAACGAAGGGTCAGTGCGTTGGCCCCCTGGTGACGTGTCGTTCCCAGGGGGCGACACATGTCAACTTATGACACATGCACATTTTTGCCTATAAATAGTGGACTTTGGAGCTTTTTCAAGGATCTTTTTCTCATTTGGACTTTTCACTTTCTCTCTCTAAAAGAGACATTCTCTCTGGAATTCTAGTGAGAGAAATATACTTGAACTCCCGTCTACGGACCCTGGACGCCATACCCTCATCACGGACTGTAGACTGTCGGTCCTGTTCATCGTCACCCTGCCTGCGCAGCACTGCCAGCCCTCACGACCTGTCTGGGGAGCCTTGTCCTCGGCCCTTGCGCCGTCCTTGCTGTCTCCCACGTTGCCTACCTGGAAGCCAACTCAGACCGCATCCTTTGTGGCACCTCCACGTATCATCGAACCATTTTCGGCACCATCATTTTGGCGACTCCGCTGGGGAGGTGAGCATCGTATTGCGGTTTGCATACCTTCCGGACTTAGGCATTATGCCTGTGCAACGGAGAGCTACTAGGGCAACCAGCCAAGGACCCAACCCCGCCATGCAAGAACACCACCTCGGTGATCAGGAAGAGACTAGCGCCACGCGGCTCCGAGACCAGCTGCCGACCACTACCCCCGACGTACAAGTGCTCGTAAATGCAGCCATCCAGCAACTCACTCCAACCATCACCACTCTGCAAGATTCACAGACCACTCTACTAGCCGCCATTATGGAGATGCAAAAATCCATACAAGCCCTGTCCTCACAGCAGGCCGCTCCATCAATCCAGCCTTCAGGACCGGGGCCAGCTTTTGACATCGCCCCGGCCCCAGTGTCGCGACTACCGCCGCCTTGGACATCTAGACCCTTGGCGGTAGGGCTCGCAACACCGTCGCTGCCGGTAGCCGACATATCTCCTTCTGCAGTGCCGCCCCGCAAGCTACACACGGATCTCGGGCCAGTCTTGCAGCAGATTCTCCCCGCTGTCACACCATCTCATCTGACGCCGGCAAGAAGCTCCTCCGAAACGCATGACTCCATCGAGATGGAACCTAATCCCTATCCAGTTGAGCAACACCAAACCCCCGGCCAAGTGATGGGCATGTCTCGCCAACCCACACTTGCCCCTGCACAGCTGCCCCTGCCAGCACCTGCACCATACCAACCCTCCCATGTCCCCGTTCATCAAGCCGTGCCATCTGGGGGCTCGGGGGCTCGCGACGCACCAGGCGGTCATCACCCCTTGACCGGCAATGAGGCACCATCCTCCAACTATGTCACTCAGTCAGATTTGGAAGCCCTTGTCCGTCGCCTGTCGAGGAATTCCGAGCCGGACTCCTCAACCCGTCTAACCGGACACGCCCCGTACGCCAATGATATCGCCATCGCACCCTACCCCATCAAGTACAAGCAACCAAACTTTGTGCTCTTCAACGGACGTGAGGGAAACGCCCGTGAACATCTAACAAGGTTCGCAGGCTCCTTGGAGCAGTATGGTACAGGAAGCAGCTTAAAGTTGAGAGAATTCCACAAGTCCCTTACGGGCTTGGCTTACACTTGGTATCACCAGATCCCCGCAGGGACCGTCCACACCTGGGGCGACATGGTCCAGCTGTTCTTAGACAAATTTCATTACGAGACCGAGCGCGTGACTATCGTTGATATTGCTGGCATTCGCCAGAACCAGGGGGAAGACTTGAATAAATATGTGCATCGTTTTCATCTTAAGTGCCTTGAGTGCACAGATTTCAGCAAAGACGAAACGTTGGTTCCCATATGCATCAAAAATATGATTGACGTCTACCGAGTGCATATCGAGAACCTACAGTTAAGGTCATGGGGACACCTCAAGGAGACAGCCCGACGAACTTACGAGACAGTTGGTCCTGTCAAGTCATGGAAGCCTCGACCGCAAAGTACGCTGTTGGCCTCAGCAGATGCACCTATCACTCAACGTAGCAACGACAACAACAACTATGCAGGCTTCAAGCGTCAGCTTCCAGATGTGAACCAAGGCTCCGACAAGCGAAGGCAACAAAGACCCGCACCTAACTATCCCTGTGACCTGAATACAGTGAAGGAACTCTTGGCCGAATGGGTGGCGCATGACAAAAATTTCCAACTGCCACCAATGCGGACCAATATCACAGACGAAGAAAAGGCCAGGCCCACCTACTGTCCTTTCCATCGAGCCCTTGGCCATCCGCTCAAAGATTGCAATGCACTGCGAACCATCTTTGCAAGGAAGGTAGCGTCGGGCGACCTGCAGCTACGGAAAAATAACGATGTGCGCAAAGATCCCTACCCACCGCATCGCAACAGTAGGGAGCACCAGGCCCTTATGGCTGTCACTGACCATGTCGAGCCTGTAATCCACGAAGCCCCGGCAGAGCCCACACTGACCCTCGTGCCTCCTCCAGCTAAGCAGTCGATGCCTCCCCTTCGACAGATGACGAAGATCAAAAGTTTTTTTGATGAAATGGGGTTTTCACCCGCCGCCCGGACTTACCTTTCCAATTGCCTGCTCGAGGTCACCACCGGCCTCGGTCCCGAATGCTTCGCCGCCCAGGCTGAATTACGTCACATCCCCTCTACGGCCTTAGTCTTCTCGGATGAAGACTCGCCGCCGGTCGAGCATCACAATCGGCCGCTGTTTTTAGAGTGTACTGTTAATGGCACGGGCTTCCGTCGTGCCTTGGTTGATTGCGGCGCCTCGATCAACATCATACCCCTCATCACCCTGCAACAGGCCGGCATTCCCCCAAGGAAAATCATCCGTGACCCCGTCAATATTACCGGCTTTGGACAGGGTCCTCAGTCGACCCTCGGCCATATCACCATCGACCTCATGGTCGGAACTGTCCGTCGCGACACTACTTTTCACGTAATAGACAGCGAGTCTGCCTTTCACCTCCTGCTCGGGAGACCATGGATCCACGACAACAAGGCCGTTCCCTCAACATACCATCAATGTGTGAAGCTGGTAGCCGGTTCTACGGGACATGAGGTAGCAATGACAATCCCTGCAACCAAAGCCCCCTTTGAATGCGCCGAGTCTTATTTCGCCGAGGCCTCCTTCTTCACTAATTTCGCCGAGGATGGGGAGAATGCTACTCATGTACATTCTACCAGGCTGCCGACCTGGGATGAGCTGTGCGGGGACAAGCTTCCCAAGGACAAAACCGGGAGAAGTAACAAGAATAATGGGTCAACCCCACCGCTTCCGCCTGCTGCCACGACCAATTCCCCCCTTCTTCCCCCAAGTCCAAGAAGCAAAAGGCTGAGCCGGCCTTTCGACGTATCGTCAAGGACGGCAAGATCATCTATCAATTATGACGGTATGCAGGGGCTCCAGGCGGTCCCTCCTCAGACCCCCTCGACCCCGACCCCCTTGGAGAGACTGAATGGTGCCGCACGGCCGAGCATTGCCAGCCAGATCCTGACCTCACCCCCGGCGCGGCACCACCTTGCTATGAGGATGGCCCTCGACCTCAGGCTGAAGATATTGAAGAAATCAACCTGGCCGACCCGGGCGAAGAACCGCGGCACACCTACATTGGCACAAAACTCGCCCCCGGCCGAAGAGAGGAATTGGTTTCCCTCCTGCACGAGTATCGTGATGTCTTAGCATGGAGCTACAATGAGATGCCCGGACTGGATCCTGCCTTAGTCACACACCATCTCAACATTGCTACCGGATCCATCCCTAGCCGACAGCACCCGCGGACATTCCGCCCCGAGCTCGAATTGAAAATCAAGCAAGAGATTGAACGCCTCCTGCGCGCAGGCTTCATCGAACCTATCACTCACCCTATTTGGCTGGCTAATGTCGTCCCTGTACAAAAGAAGAATGGCCAAGTCCGCGTCTGTATCGACTTTCGGGACTTGAATAGGGCGTGCCCCAAGGACGAGTTTCCACTACCCAATATCGACATGCTCACGGAGGCCGCCGCCGGATATGAAACTTTATCTTTCATGGATGGGTTCGCAGGTTATAATCAGATTCGCATGAACCCCGACGACAGCGCCAAGACAGCCTTCCGCACTCCTATGGGTAATTTTTGTTGGAAAGTTATGCCTTTCGGCCTCAAGAATGCGGGTGCTACGTATCAAAGGGCTATGACAGCAATATTCCATGACATGATACACCGTACTGTGGAAGACTATGTCGACGATCTTATTATCAAATCCAGGAAGGAAAGTGATCACCTCACCGACCTTCAAGCGGTCTTTGATCGTTGCCGCCAGTATAACATGCGGATGAATCCATTGAAATGTGCCTTCGGAGTCTCCTCCGGCAAGTTCCTCGGGTTCTTGGTCAGTCGACAGGGCATCGACGTTGACCCCTCGAAAGCAGCCTCCATCCAAGAAATGCCCCCCCCCAAGAACACAAAGCAACTGAAGAGCTTCCTCGGCAAGGTCTCTTACCTCCGACGCTTCATACCCGCACTGGCCGAGCTCATTACGCCATTTCAACACTTGACGCGTAAAAGCGCACCGTGGAATTGGGGCGCGCCCCAACGGCAAGCATTTGAACAGATTAAGGCGGTCCTCATGTCACCGCAAACCATGGTCGTACCACAACGGGGCATCCCACTCCTACTCTACCTGACTTCCACACCCAGATCCATCGGGGCTTTGCTTGCCCAAGAAGTCGAAGGTGTCGAGCGTCCTGTTTATTACCTCAGTAGAGTGATCAGAGGGCCCGAAGCCAACTACTCCGAGCTCGAGAAACACTGTCTAGCCTTGGTGTACGCCTCACAGAAGTTCAGACATTACTTTCTGGCGCATCAGATCACACTCGTCACCAAGGCTGACCCGCTCCGTTACATGCTTACGCGTCCCGCCCTGTCTGGCCGACTCACACGGTGGTTGCTGCTATTGGCCGAATTCGGTTTATCTATCAAGAATCCTACAGCTCTGCGGAGCCAAGCACTCGCAGACCTCCTGGCCTTCTTCCCACGCCAACAATGTGAACCGATATCGGATCAACTGCCTGGGGAGGAGACAGCCCTGATCACCGACATCGATGGACTGTGGACGCTTGAATTCGACGGCTCTGCCACTAGCAAAGGCCCCAATGGCACGCCCCTCCGGCAAGGGGGTGCCGGCATAGTCTTGCGGGCACCAGACGGTGTTACCACTTCATTATCCTTCAAACTTGCATTCCCGGTGTCTCATGATCGCCGTCAGTATGGGGGCTAAGGCGCTGTGTGTGAAAGGAGATTCAAATCTGGTCATGAAGCAGGCGGACGGGGAGTTCGCGGTCAAAGAACCAGCCTTGGCACCTTATCGTGCCTTGGTGCAACACTTGGAAGGAAGACTCGGTCATGTCCAGTATGAACATCACAATAGGTGCCACAACAGACATGCGGACTGCTTGGCCACGATCGCGTCAAAGATAGAGGTCGATGGTGAACAACGGATGCTAACCATCGTCAAGAGAATGGAACCATGCACAGCACTGAACCTAGTCCCGAGGGACGTTACTGCGGACGATTGGAGGCAACCTATCATCGACAAACTTAAAGCGCCATCTCTTGCTCATGCCTCCACCCTTACAGACTTTTCAATGATGGGAGATGTCTTATACAGGCGGTGTCCCGGAGGCACTCTAGCAAGATGTTTGGCACCGGAAGAGGCAAAACACAAATTACAGCTCGGCCACCAGAAGTGTTGTGGCCTCGACGGTCCCCCTCTGTATCGTCGCCTCCAGCGTATGGGATTATATTGGCCATCCATGGCCAAGGACGCCTCGGATATACAAAAGGATTGTCCCGAGTGCTTGTATGCACCCGACGGTGCCGAAGCTCTTGTCATTGACATCGAGGGTGACTGGCGCCAGCCTTTCATCCAGTATCTATCCCACGGGATTCTACCACCTGACCGCGGCTCAGCACGATCCATCAAGCGCAAGGCAGTCAAGTATTTTGTGACGGAAGGCGAGTTATTTCGCAAGGGATTTTCGGGACGCACCCTGCGATGCTTGCAAGGTGCCCAAGTGGTCAAGGTCATTAACGAAGTACACAATGGTGATTGTGGTGAACATCAAGGCTCCCAGAAGCTGTATGCAGAATTACTAAGATTGGGGTATTATTGGCCGACTATGGAATCCGACTCCATCTCGCATGTCCGACGCTGCCAACCCTGCCAGCGGCACGCCGACAGGATACACTCGCCAGCATCCGACTTGCACATGATCTCAGCACCGTGGCCATTTCATTCTTGGGCCCTCGACCTCATCGGCCCCATCCACCCGCCGTCCAGACGCCATTCATGGATCATGGTTGCTACTGAACGCTTTACGAAGTGGGTTGAAGCCGTACCTCTGCGGAGAGCCACGGGAGGTGCCGTTTCTAACTTCTTACGCGACGTCATCTGTCGTTTCGGCATCCCTCGGTGTATTATATCTGACAATGGCACCCCATTCATTAACCGAGAGGTTCGAGCTCTCATGGAAGGGTACAACATCAGCCATGCCACATCAACTCCCTATTACCCGCAAGGTAATGGTCAAGCTGAAGCGTCCAACAAGACTTTGCTACGAGTATTATCGCGAATGGTGCATGACGCCGACCGGTCGTGGTCCGAACAACTGAATCTGGCACTCTGGGCCTACAGAACATCCCTGCACACAGCGACAAAGGCCACGCCCTTCTCTCTCGTCTACGGGGACGAGTGTGTGGTACCTGCCGAGATCGCAGAACCATCGGCTCGACTTTCCCTAAGCAGCAGTCTCGGAGATGAAGAAGCCCGGCTCGCGGCACTTGACGGCCTCGACGAACGACGAGCCACGGCCCTGCGCCGCATGAAGAAGTATCATGAGCAGCTCACGAAAGCTTATGGGAAGACCGTCAAGCCACGTTCATTTATCGAGGGTGACCTTGTTCTTCAAGCCGCCAAGCATGTGCGGGCCAACATGTCAGCTCCTAAATTCACGCCAAACTGGGAGGGCCCTTTCACGGTGCACGAGGCCCGCACTAATGGCTCGTACCTCCTGCTCAACCACGACGACGGTCAGGTCTCGGCCCCCATCAACGGCCGCTACCTGAAGAAGTATTATGTTTAGTCGCGACAACATTCCCCCAGCCCTATCCGCCCGCGTCATAGTACGCGCCCTCGTAGCATTTTTGTACATGCGACATTGCTTACAGACTTGTATTTTTTTGTTGATCTGTGTAGCGTTCTACACTAGTCATGTAATGGTGTTTTGTACCGCGTCCTATCAATACAAAGTCATGCTGTTACCTCAACTTCTGCCCAGCCGGCACTCATTCTCAACCTATGCTTCCTAAGTCACTTTCTACGAACAGGAATGGGAGAGCATTCACCAGTAACCGAAACAAGCAAGACATTCAAAAAGGGGGGAAAGAAGAAAGAAGAGAGCAACCGAACATAACATACAATAAGCCGAGACCATCGAAAATATGTACATATACATCAAACGTTTACTAGCCGTCGTTAAGCACTACAACTACGGCAAAGTAACATACAAGCTAGGAAAGTCTAGACAACAGCGATGCAACTGGGTGGGAGCTGAATGCCTGAAGTACCTCCCGCTCCGCTTGTACCTCTGACCATCCAGCATCAAGCTCGGCCTGTCGCCCTAACCGCTCTGACTCTCGCCCGTCCACCTCACCTCGCCGCCTCTGTAGATCGGACAACTGCCTCTGCAAATCGACGAGCTGTCTCTCTATCTCTGCCACCTGCATGTCAATCCCGGCCAACTCTGCCGTGATCTCTGACCGCTCTGCCTCTAATCCTGTGCGGCGCCGCTCCAGCAACATCTCCCGCATAACCACGACTGCACGCCTCTCATCCATATCGTGGCTGACGCTCCTCGATCTAAAGAAATCTGCTAGCCAGTCCAGCTGCATACCTAGCGATGTGAACGGAGCGAACTCTGAAAGCGACCGAGCAACGAACTCTGCAGTCCAACCCGACGACGGCACACTGGCGAACGGCAGCAACCACTCCATAAACCCTGCAGACACCCACATCCGTAGTACTGGGTTCTCTACCACCACGCTCTCGAATGTCTGCGGGAACGCTGCCTTCACCAGTTCTAACCGGCGCACAGTCTCCGCTGGTAGCTGGAGGCCCCCCCAAGCTGCCACATCCACCTGACCGCTCGAGGATCCTCTACTCATCTCTCCGACTGTCGCGCCACTGCCGCCCGCTGCAGAAATCTCCGACATCCCACCCGCCCTCTGCGCACCAATCGTGGCTGAGTGCATCGCCAGAAGAGTAGCTCCGACCTCAACCACGGACTCCGGCAATGTGTCGTGCCGTCGCACCACCACAGCCTGAACCGGTGTCTCTCGCTCACGAATCGAGGCAGCAACAACAGACTCAGGCTCCGCCATTTCGCCACCATCACCTCCCACAACCTGCGTCTCCATGCCTGTCCACCAGTCCTCGTCAATGTCGAACATCACCGTATCGCTCCCCTCTCCGCCGTATAGTGCCCCCACCGTTTCCTCAGTAGCAGGCAATGGGCTCACCCTCCTCGGCACACCGGCCGTCAATAGCTCAACGGCCTCGGTCTCATCACTGTCAACTAATCTGCCGGCCTCGGCTGCCATAGCCTCCTCGCCTTCGATCTCAGTCTCGGCCTCGCTCCCCCCGCGACCGCCTCTTCCTCGTCCCCCTGGCAAAACCGCTGTCAGTTCACAGATTATGAGCAATATGCAAACCATATTTATACGACAAAAAGAAAGGACAGAAGCAAACCTCAGAGTCTAGCTCCTCTAATACGTCGCGCGGCCTCTTCGCCCCTGATAGGTGCGGGGCTGAGGTACCAGCACTAGCCTGACGCGCTGTCTCCATCATCCCCACTCGCAATGCCGACAAGGGCCCCTTGCCGGCCCCCGGCACCCTCGGCACCTCGGCAATAGGCTCCTCCCCACGGTCCTCCCCGGGAGCAGCGTCCCCCAACTCTACGGCATCCTCCTCCGCCTCCCTCTCCGAGCTCGGAACAGAACTCCCGGTCACCAGTGACAGCATCCCGCACTGCCTCGCGACTGTGGCCGATATCAAACTCAGGGCTCGGTCACATGCGAACACATCTACCTGTCGACGTGTGCCTGACGGCTGTGCCAGCCATCCGGCCCAGCTCCCTCGCAGTCGCTCCCACCAATGCGCATAATCCGCGGTCACCGCCCCTGCCACCTCTGTCCCTGGCTGCCTCCACTCTGTCGTCGGTGCCGGCCACTCTCGGGCTCTGTCATATAGTGTATACCCAAAAGCCGTCGCCACACTCCAAGGGCTGTCATAACCGCATGGGGGCTCTAGATCATACCCGAACGCCAACGACAGACGGTCCGGGCAATACCTCGCCACATAATAGCAGCACTCGGCGGGCTTCCCGCCATCATCTGTCAATACCGGGAGCCAGCCGGGAAAATACGCGACCAATAGCGCCAGCTGTCCTGGCGCTAACTCGCCTCTCCTGCTCAGATCTGTCGTCACCTCCTGCACGTGCAGCCATGGCGGCGTACCATATGACGCATGCATCTCCATATAGGGCCGTCGCTCGCATTCCCCCCGTTTGTCTAGAATCTGTGCCAACGGGCACCCCGGCCTCCTGATGCCTGCCCAAGCAAAAGCCCGAGACCCGCTACACCACAACGCCACCTGCCGCGACCTGCCTGGACGGGTCACTGTCCCCATCGTCGGTGACGGGTGTGCGAGTGGGTATCCGTCAGGACGGTACCCTGGAAAGCACTCGTACAGGTACCTCTGCAAGAACATCCAGTCCACGTACGTCGCCACCTGATACCGACCATACGACCGCTTCACGTCATTCACGAACTGATCTAGCCGCGAGTATAACGTGCCCAAGTACACCGGAGCCAAGCCGACCCGCCTTCCCTGCGCCATCCGAATGGCCAAGGGAAACACCCTCGGGGAAATGCCATCCTCAGGTGTCCCCTCAAACACAAACCTGCAAACAACGACCGGCAACATATGTCAGTTTGACGTTTTACAGGGCAAGCAGGACATACGATATATTCACGAATAATCACACGACAGTACAAAATTTACCTCGATAAGAACATGGCCAAAAACGCCACCAACTCGTACCGATCGCTGCCATGATACGGACCCATCACGAACTGGGCAGCATTGCCCAACCTCTGCCCTGTCCTCGCCTGCGGCGTACCATAGAACTGGCGCAGCCACCCACCGTACGTCCCCTTCCGGTGCTTCTTCGTCTCCGCCAAAATGTCTAGTAGCTGCGTCTGCAACAACCGCTCATCCCCGCTCAGCCGGGTCACCCGTGCATCCACCTCCCCGTGTATCGGCAGCCCTGTCAGCATCAACACATCGAGTAACGTCGGCCCGATCTCCCCGAACTCGGTCACGAACGTATGCGACTGCGTGCTCCATCTTGCCAGCAATCGGGTCATCCCTGGCGTATCCCTATATAACTCCAGCCCCCTCGCCGTAATATTGATCGCCGGTAACAGCCCCAGTGCCTGCAACACCTGCGCCCTCTCCGGTGTCTCCAACATATGCTCACACCAAAAGTCCCACCCTACCGGCATCGCACTATGGCCCTTGAACATCACCGGCGACCAAGGTATGTCCTCTCTCCCAATCAACAATGCCGGTACATACCTCGGCGACATCACAGGCGCCTCCGACGGGCTCGGCGCGCGAAGGTAGGGTGACGACAGCCGAGGCTCCTCTCCCATCGACGGACCACCCCACGGTGTCATGAACGCTCCGTCTGCCACACGAATGGCCAACTCCCTCCACAGCTCACGGTCCGGTACACACGGTACTACTCCCCTCACCCCCAGCAATGTGTTTGTCTTATCTGGCTCCGGATCGTAGGACCTCCTACCGCCATCATCAAAGGTCAATGGCACTGCCGCCTCGACACCCACTGACGGTATGGCCTCATCGACTGGCGGCGCCGGCACAGGTACAGTCATCATATCCCGCGGCGGTG